>JAAVUB010000596.1:0-22536 GCA_014898885.1 Fusarium lyarnte (nom. inval.)
GGCTGCAGCCGGTCAAGCTGGCCGCTTTCAAGCCTTCGACAGGGTTCGCAACAAACCCGAAAATGGCAATGTACCACGGTTGTTTTCTTTTCCCCTAAGTGCTCCGGGAATTGTCCAGACCGACCAGCAATGTAAAGAGTTCTTACAGCTTGGTCCGCTGCAGGTTCGTATAAGTAACTTTAGACACAACTATAATTACTATAATGGCGATTGTACCCCGATATTTTGTCCCGTGGCGTACTGGTTATGCGCGACTGTTACAAAATGCAGTTTTTAATCACATGAGGTATCATCCAGAAGGTCTTAGGTGAGACATGCTGCATGGATGCCTGGGCGCCTAAGTCTTGGATCAGGCTCTGCAGGTCAACACAATTTGTGCGTCTGTCCAATCAACTGCGTATTTTTAACTTTAAGCCAAAGGTGAACCTACCGGTCGTCGGCCCATCAAGTCATCTCGTCGATATAACGATCCGCGGAGCATTGTGCGACGCCGCTGTCGTAGTCCTGCCCGTTACCATATGCAGTAACCCTTCCACCGGCCGCTAGGCGATCTACACTAGGGCCGGCTGATCCGGACTAAAAATCTCGAACGTTGCAAGGCGATTTAGAACCGGCTGCTTATACCGCTTTTCCGCTCTCAACCTTCACCATCGATATTATGCCTTAATTGACAGCTGGCCGCTGGTGAACGGCCACGTTCATCTGCCCTTGCAATCGAACGTATCTTACTATCCCCACCCTGCTCCGCGCCCAATCAAAGAAGGGTTCGAAAGCCTTCAGGGCCGAGACTCCATAGGCTTCCTGTCAGCGTTGGTTGAGAATATGCAGTCACTTCCCCTTTCATCTGTCCCGATGCGCCTGTCCAATCAATCACTTCGTTTCCATAATGAATGATGGGAATGCTCAGACGCCACATATGTGACTCAGTCTCTCCACCTGTAGCTGGCCTCATTTTTCTCATCAACTAATATACAAATGTAATTCGTCGAGACTGCTTGTCGCAATAATGAATGTCTCATAACCTGATGTAATGATACAACAATTAGCTGATAGAAAGGTTGCATTGGCCAAAGGTTAGCAGACAGAATCTAGCCAATAATGCTCACCTTAATCACTAACGTAGATAAGCTAACATACGTTCGGTACAAACCCGTTGCCATGCAGATTTAACCAAGTATTTTTGTCGAACAAAGCGTAGTTGGGGCACCGTTTGTTTGAATTCGTTCATTTATACTACAAGGCTTTAATGTAATCGAATCTTTAATAAAATTTCCAGGAGATAAGGACCTTGGATAGACGGGACGCATGTTTGGGTGTCTTTACTGGGTGGAAACAGTAAGTGGCACAGCACATGATGCTTGTTTTTACCGTGAACTTGGCGAATACAGAAAAGTTGAAAACATAACTTTTAGCTAAGCCTTTTTTTGCAGCTTATAGCATATGAATCCATTGCTTGTTCCATGGTTCCTCCTATACCCTGCACTGGCTCTTTATACCGAAAACTATACTTTCTAAAGAATTTTTTGAAGGAGGAATCGTAACCAAGCATCCTCGTATACGGCTTTCTTTGGCAAGAACTTTTCGTTATTAATAGTATAAGCGTATAATTGTCCAAGTTTCTTGATACCTTGGACCTGTAGACCAGTGCTCTTACCCTCCATAAGATCCACCAGGCTTACATGTGTAATCACAGAGAAGCCGAGAAAACAAACTTGAATAGTTACTACTAGCCCCGTCCAAAAGTCCTGTGGCATTTAGGCTTTTAAAGTTCAGGAAAATAATATATTATCAATGATAGAGCTATTAGGCCTGTGGCCTAGAGGCACATGCAGGCTGTGTCATTGAATAAAGCAGAGACGACCATTTTGGCATTCACGATATTTAAACTAAATATAGAACATCGTATCCCTCAGCTTTTGATGGATTTGTACATCATCAGGACTTGGCTGCCCGGTTCCTCCAGCTGCCGACGTTCCAGTTACGGACGGGGCTGCACTTGGCGACGGCGTGTCAAATAGACTAGCCAAATAGCACCGCGCGCGCTCACACGCGAGATCAGCATAGTACGCCGGGGGGCATAGACTAACAGCCTTGGTGGCGCGGCCGAATAGATAGCACATATTATGTGTGAGATCCTCCACGATATCGGCAATGCTCTGGAATGGAACTGGAATCGACTTCGCATAGATCTGCCGGAATATCTCATCATGCACGATGTAATAGTGACATGGGCGTGCGGTCCCTTGAAGTGCAGCGTGTGCCTGCAGGAAGAAATCCCAGTTCCGCGCCTCAGTCACTCCGCGGTCGACGACGGTACCAGGTTTAGTATTGCCAGACCTATCGCAGTCTTGCTCGGTAGTGGGATAGAATCTTGTTTTGTGCCGCTTGCCGCAGACTATGATAGTGAAGCGCGGAAGGCCTTTTTTGGTGTCAGCTGCTGGGTACATCTGCTCGCATGCACGGCGGAGTTGAGGAAGTTCTTGCGAGAGGACCATGTCATATTGGCCTTCGGAGACTCCGTCGCGGTATATGAGAATATTCTCCGGGAGAGCGGCGTGTCTGCCCTTGGTCTTCCAGAGGACAAGACGAGATTTAAGCATCTCTGTGAGATCGTCCACATTCTCCTGTCTCGCGCGCTGTATGCGCAAGGTTGCGGGCCACTGGCCCAGAAACTTGTCAATGGAAGCCACCATTGCAGAGACAGAAGGCGCATTGGAAGACGAGCCAGGTGAGGGGTGCGTGACGTCGATGCCGACAATCATCGTCTTGTTCAGGTCAATGATGCCGAGGTTCTTGTTCTCCACCATCTGATTGATGCCGCCGAGCTTGAGATTGAACTTCAAAGCGACATTGGCCATATATTGGTCGCGACCACGGTCTTTCAATAGTTTGGAACCCACCGAGCAGATAGTGTGGATACCATAGTTCTTGTCGGCGATCGTCTTGATGCGCTTGTATAATGGTATGTTTGCTCCGGGAAGGATGATGAAAATCAGATCTAAAGCTCCAGCGGCACGTTGTAAAGTTGAGCCGAGCGCGGGATCGTCTGGATGTTGAAGTTGGAGGCGTTGACCTGGAAACGGTTGAGCTGCGTTGACGCCAATTTTCTGTAGGGCGGCATGGAACTCATTCATAACGGCCCGCGAGCTTTGCTGGTCGAAAGAGTCGCGTATCCCAGGAATAGAGATCATCAGGTATGACCATTTAGCAAGTGACGCGCCAATGTTAAATCTAATATCCGACATATTCCAACTACCGAAGCGGAGATCAGCGGCCTTGTTGTTCTTGTAGATAACCTTTGGACCAAAAAGGATGCGACCTGGGACTTTGATGAGTCCCGGTGTGATTTTCAGGCCGAAAGAACGCTGAACGGTGTTAGTATGTAATATACAAAATTGAAGCGAAAACGTACCAAAAGTACATTGGTGTTCTCATCTAGACCAACAGTCTTCACACCCTCATTGTAAATCGAGTTTGCATTTTCCCATGGCTTTCGAACAGCGTGGCGAATCATCTGCTGTGCTTGGCTGCTGTTAAGCTTCGACTTGGAGGGCTGACCCGGGAGGACAACGCAGACCTCTGCTGGGAGATACATCGGATTGTCCCGGGTGCCACAGTTAACCAACGGAAGTTGGGGGTCTTGTAGAACTCGATTGTATGCTGCGTCACAGTCAGTGATGCTGTATGGAGTGATGGAGAGTGAAAACAACGCACTTATTCTGAAAAAGTCAAATACAGTGATATACCTCCCAGAGGTAGAAGCTGCTGAGCTCTCTACCTGGGCCTTACCCTTCCCTTTGCCCTTCCCTTTCGCGCCTCCCTTGACTACCGGCTTAGGTGCACCAGAGGAGCTGGCTTCACCATCGAGCCAGAACTCCACATCCTTTGCACCTGCCCCGTGCTGTCTAACGCGCGGTGGGTGGGCCAAGCCATGTCCATCGTCCTTCCTAGCAAGCCCGAAGATAGTCTTGACGCGGGGAATAACTTCGTTGGCTTTGTTACGCTTCTCGGGAAGATGCGTAGTCTGTATGCGAACCAATTTGAGAAACCGTTCCAACATGACGGTGCTGTGAAGTCCGTAACTTTTCATGAGCCCCGGTAAAGGAACAGCATGGTAAAATGCTCCATGGCTCACGTTGATATTGACAAGAATGCGACAAGTCGCTACGCGCACACTCGAAAAGAAGCCTCGAATGATTTCCAAACCGGAGCCGATGTCTCCTCTTGCTGCGTCACTGCCGAGAGAAAAGCTCTTTGTCGATCCAATTGTGACGAGGTTCTTTGCGGATTTGGCATAGTGGTTCAGGAAGATATTCAGAGCCTGCGTCAACTCCCGCTTATCTACCAATGACTGACTGAGGCTCGTTGAGTTCAGGTAGTTGACCAACTCGCCGACATTTAAAGTTTTCGTATATTGGACGCGGACCTTGTATATGGTAGCCCTAGCAGTCGGTTCGTCTTCACCTTCTGAGCGATATGGGACCTCAACGAGGACCTCGTCCTGCGAAGACTTAGTTTTGGAGACAAGAGTAGACCTGAAATCTGTTGCAATGTCGCCCTGTTGGGTTGCAAATTCCGGCGCTTGGAGTAGTAGCTGCACAATCCGGAAATGTTTCTTACCGACAGCTACAGGGCTGATCTGGATATCGTATCGATGCAAGGTCAAGTTCGACGGCGGCAATAATTCGACGTAGTTTGCCGTGAGTTCAACCTTGGTGCCCCGGGTGCCATATCCCGGACGACTGGGAAAACCTTCGGTTAGCTTCAGGCTATCAAGATCGAGCTTGTTCTTTGTCGCTAGGTGCAAAGCATCTTCGACCTCTGCAACCTGGGAATTCTGGCCTTGGGAGTTACTATAGTATCGACACAATTAGCATTTGGTACGACCATAACTTTGCTCCATATGCTCCTTATGCTCCTTACGGAAAGATCTGGATAGTTTGTTGACCACCGCCAGTCGGCCTTCCATATCCTCCTCTTCCACCTCCAGCTCGTCCTCTACTTCCGCCTGTATCGCCTCGGAAACTACCGCTGCCCCCCCGAGGCCCATAATTGCCCCGGCCGCCTCTTCCTCCGCCTCTTCCCCGGCCTCCATGATCTCCACCACCTCTGTTCCCACTAGACATGGTATTGAATGGCTGAGCTGGGACTCTAAGCGAGATATAGAAGCAAAGCGATCCGTAAGACGTTGAAGGAGATTGAATGAGAAGGAGCGAAGCGGGGTGTTGGGTGACTGCTATTGCTGTTAGTGGCTATGCCCGGAAGCGGGCTGACCGACAGCTGAGTCACTCTGACGTAACTTCAACCCCCCTTCGTCAATGCCCAAACAGCGGGCCACTGTCCCCAAACTCTCCACTATTATTCTTCAACCCTACATAGATTTCGCTGGCACAGTTATGTAGATCTCACTAAAGTTGAATTTCCTACTCGCCTGTCGCGAACGTAGTTTAGCCGCTGAGAGAAAGACCGTGTGCTTACAGAGCCCCTATCATTGGCCAAAATACCGCCTGAAAGATCCTGGTGGGTTAACTGTTGGATAGAATCAATATGCAAGAAGCGTTGGATACAAATGCCGAAATAAAACAACAAGAAAGAGTGTCGACAATGTCAAAAACCTAAAGCACGCGTTCAGTTAATTGTGCAGTAGGCCATGAAGATACCTGAAAAGGACCAAGTAGTATCGGCTTACCGATTTTCTGAAATGAATTGTATCGGCATCAATAGATAGTCTTAGGTGGCTCATCATTCATCATGTTTCTCCCCAGGGGTGAAGTGAGCTGGTTAACTACCCCGTTGCCTACTTGCTGTAGCAGTTACCCGTCCATATGTCTAGTTCGTCTTTCTGTCCGAATGGATACAGCATAACTCAAAATGCAAGTACTATGCCGCCTGCTAGTATATTCTAAGGCTTGCATTGAAGAATAGATATTGACTTCATGTATCAATCGTTGGTATATAGTCGGTTCATCCCAGTGTTTTCCCGATTTATAGACCAGCTGGAACTACTCTCACATCACTGCGCAAAATACCTTCCCTCCGCATTTACGTAACAACATTGGAAAAACCCTGTGGGAAAACCAATGTTGAGGGACTTGGCCACCAAATCATTTCCCCCAGTACTGAAACAAACAAAACAAAAGAAGGAATAAATAAGATCCAAAAGAAACAGAAAATCAAAATCACATCCCAATCCCTTTCTAAAGATAACGAGTCAACCAATGATGTAAATGGCCAGATAACTGTAAGCAGGGCAGAAATGATGCGCTGTGTAAAGCACACCCATATATACTACTGAATAGCTTTTTGTTTCGCCGATTCTATTTCTGTAACGTAGCAAGACTTTGTCTCAGCCCTTGAGTTATCTCGGCAAGCTTTTGTCTTCGCTGAATTTGCTTTTGTGGTTCCGAACCGATTCTCAAGAGAACTTCATCAGTCATTTGAGACACATTGTTGGGGCAAAATGCGGTCGGCAAGGTTGAGATGATATGCCGTTCAATTACTTGTCGGGCCACATTATCGACGAACGTTTTCATGGCGACCTTACAACAATAAGTCAGCTAGGAAGGGCAACCAAACAGGACGTGATAGTGCAAACCTTGTAATAGGCATTGAGCTCAGTGACAGCTTCATTGCATGCTTGTTCATCCATGTTGACAGTAATCCTTGCTTGAAGCGCGGACACAAATTTCTCGATTTCGACGGAACAGTTGGGAATGTGCAGCTTCCCGTGCCAATCCCGTTGCGTGACTTCGGCCACAACATCTTTTACGGCCATTTTCTGGAAATTAAGCCTCGCCTTCTGCACATTGTCGGTGTAATAGTGATTGTAGGTTAATGGGCTTCGTTTCTCGTCTTGAATAAGCTTGTCGAGCTCATTTGACGCCTGCTCCCTCGCTCTCTGCATCCAATCTTGCAGTAACTCTCTGATTTCTCGGCGGATCTTCTCCTCGTGGAACAGCGCATCTGTGGCCTTGTCGACCCACCTCGACACAGCGCTAAAAACACTATCGACGTGGTTTTTGGCAATAGGTAACCAGGGCTGGGACTGTTCTAGGAAGAGTTCTCCGAGGAGAGCAGAGTTATAGTTCCCTGGGAGCTCCTTTCCCTTCGTACGTACATAGGCCTTAATGAACGGGTGAGCCTGCTAATACTGCTCTCGGCGTAGACAATTTGCTTACCTGCTTGACCCAGTGCCTCATTTCTACCTTACTTACAGTTATCTGGCCATTTGCATCATTGGTTGACTCGTTATCTGATTCATAAGATTCAGATGTAGCTTTGACTCGTCTCTTCTCGCCGTTCTCCCGTACTTCTGTGGCAAAAGCGGTATTGAGTTGTTGAACTCGAGCACGTAACCTCGAATCCGCGGAGTCAGTGAAGAATTCCTGGTAGTTTCCATGATAATTCCCGTCAAGTGCTGCCTGTGCTATTTCCGTGAACCGCATACTGAGCCCGATCATGTAGGCGCGAATGTGCCCAACGGTCGGGCGTGGCTCCCCCAATGCTTGCAATTCCCTCTCTGAGGCCTCTAAGCTCTTCCTGATATCTTCTTTCACTTTCGGAAGTTCTCTTTCGATGTGAGTGTCTAGGAGCTCCTGTAGGAAGATCCTCAGCTTCTCTGCCCCAATCCGTTCAGTGTCGAGCCCTTGCGACACCCAAGGAGGGGAGGCGAAAAACTGTAGCTCACGGCGAGATCGCGTATCCATATCCAGACCTTGTTCAAGTTCCGAAGGGCTCGGATTCTTCAACAAGAAGAAACCTAACTTGAGCTTGATATTATCAAGATTTTTAGCCACACAGGCGATTTTGCTCTCAGTTCCCTCATTGATCAAGTCGGGTTTCGTGATAATCCCAACCGTTCTCCCTCCATCCGGATCAAATTGACGCGCTAGTTTGATAATACCCTGGTTGGCGATGTCATTGCTGGCCTGGAGAACGGATAGAACAATGGTTCTAGAATTTTGTAGATACGATGCAACCATATCGCGGACTGCGTCGACATCGTCATCTGACTGCTCTTCATTGGACACTGAAATCAGACCAGGAAGGTCTACGACACTGAGATGCAAGCCGATGGGTCCACTGATCTCGATACGGAGAGCATCCGGTGCAAAGGCGTTGTCATCGTGGCTGTCAGTGAACCCTCGAAGCCCCATGAGCTTCGATACATCATTGATGATAGATGGCAGTTCCGAGAGATCCTTGACATCCTTACGGTATGCTTTCAGAGTTTGCTGAACTTGTTGGGAACGGGAGCTGTGAGGCCGAATGCTAGCGACAATGGTCTGTACTGTATTGCAGTGCCGCAGGATGATCTCTGTAGGAAATCTCGTGCATAAACCATCTTGCCTAGGAAATGGAATTCCTGTAATCCCTTCCAAGACTGAGCTTTTCCCTGCTGACTGGTCCCCGCAGACCACCAGCTGAGGCAAAGAGATCAATTCTCCGACTCCGTTCGCTCTGATCTGCTCTATCTGGTTCAGACGAGAGCTCGATTTCGCGGAGCGAAGAAGACCAAAAGCCTCGTCAGGGGGTTTATGTTCGCTCTGTGCCGAAAAAGTCATGGTTCAAAGGGTCAAAAAAAGAATTGGGGTAAGGGAACTGTTGAATCAAGCTAACGTGCGAGTTGAAACAAGAATTGGTCATTTACTCAGGATTTGTACGGGTTTTATAGGCTGCTCCTTGACGTAGCACCTTACTCAAACCACCAGTATCACCGAAGGGCGCCTGCCCGTATTTCGCAGCGTGACATCTCGTGCCAATACGGGATATTGGACCAATGACGAATTGCTACCTCAAGCTGCATCCTAGCGTACATTTGACGTCAATTCCTCGATTAACTGATAAGCCTATGTAATAATGGAAAGGTCCGTTGCAGTCATAATTTCACTTGAACTGGGACTAATGCTCGCAACATTGGTCCCTTTCTTAGATACGTCTTGGAAGAGTAATAGTCAAATATTGTGGAATGAAGTATTTGATGGTTGATGTAATAGCTAGAAATGCCGTAAAGCGTAAATTATCCCCTGCGAGGCATGGGACGTATCATACCAATGGTAGATGCCTACGTGACACTGCGCGATTGGGTTTGAGTATAGGTTAGGCGATATTACCATGACTTGCATAGATATGGGCGCCTCGAATATAGCAGGCCCATTTCAAACGTAGCTTCCCATTTTAAGCCCCTTCGCACATTTCGCGTCACAATATCAGCCACCTAGTAAAACACCCAGTCAGTGGCGCTGCTCCTTAAAAGATAGGGCCCGCGATATTTACATCTTGTAAATATGTGGACCAGACCAGAGAAACACCTTACACCTGGACTGTGCGGCTAGAAAGATCTCAGTAAAGCGCCCTTCACCTAATCAAGTGCCGTCATTAGCAACATAAAGAGACACAGGGTTAAAACAAATATTAAAAAATGAGAAAGGTGCAAGACAAGGCGTCTGGGATTAAGGGGTGGTTCTACGTTTAGCTAGGACTTGCAGGTCGTTGCTTGATTATCCTCCGTATGCCTGCTAGGCATATGCAATGGAGGAGTGAGGCTATCAAGGAGGATGTCTTTCAAGATGCTTCCGACTAGAATTGGGGGTTCCACCTTTGCAAGCCTTCTTCAACCATATGTAGCATTTAAAGAACAAGCTTCCATAGAATTATCTTCTCATTACAAGCTGACCGTGCAGAAGTAGGCGTAGATATAAACAATCGGGGGATCTCTGAATCTTTGTGATTCCCTGGCTACGTATGACATGTACCTTTCTTGGTGGCTTGCCAAGATTCTACGCCAGAGAATCCCATAGCTACCAACGTCATCCGTGGGAGCAAGCATGTGACTTATATGTATATGTGTATGGATGCACCGGCCCGATTTTGGACCGCACTTCTACCATAACTCTTCGATGGATTGTATTAGACTGTTCCTCTGGCTTTCAATGACGCAAGGTGGTATAGGCATGTGCGTACCTCTCCTATAATCGGTCACCTACTTACGATCTGAAGCGAAGGAGCTGGCTTCCAAAGTATAGATGAACTAGGGCTAGATGAGACGTTCGTATTCGTATCTTGGCTCGGCAATTTATGCTTCAAAAGTAGCCATACACTAGTGTACACGTAACATTCAATTACCATTCCATGACGTAGGCACTATGTGCGTGCAACAAGACGCTGTTGCATAAACACCCCGCTTTGGTCCCGATGACGAGCGGCAAGATCGGTGGTTCTCATTTCTTTTTCCAAATTCCATATACCAGACTACAGCCTTTGGCCCGAGGAAGATCCAGTCTCGTACACGGTAGGTAAAAAAACAATGTCACTAGATATTTTACAAAACCAGCTGCAAAACTTGAGCGTCGTCGACCCTGAATGTCTGCCATTTCGTCCCACAGGAAACTTCGAACGACGACATGAGACGTTTGATGCCGTGCCCCGGTACCTGTTTCGCGTTTTCACTCCAAAGTCTCAGGGTAAAACCGACGAGTCCTGGGCGAAGTCAATGGACGCCAGATATGAGGTCGCAGACAGTAGGGTAGACATCTTTGCTAGAGCTAATAAGAAGCGAACAGCAGAAATGCTATACAGACATCTGCGGTGGTGGAAAGGTCCTGACGATAACCTCGTGTCCTGGACGAGCTCGTTGTTATTTGCACTGGTATATATCTTCTACCTGCACGCCAATGCAAGAGATGGGTCAACCTTCGGTAATATACATCTCTGTGTAGTCGACACGTCAAGCTTCCCCGAGGCTGTCTTTATTCGAGATATGGACCTTATCCGAGCTTATCGTTCGTTTGACAGTCGCCTATGGAATTTTGAAGGTTTACGCTGCAACAGAAGGAACGGCTTCGCGGGGTACTATTACTTTGGAGAGTACCTGTCACAAGGAGCCCTAAAAATTGAGGGCAAATGCCAAATCGTCCCAGCTCGGGATATAATTCTTCGAGGCTTGTATGATGTACGACCCGAATTTGCAAAATTTGAGAATTGGGAGCCGCAACAATCTCCGCCTTGGGCAGATGCCGTCATTGAACTGCGTGAGTCATTTTATCTCACTAAGACGAAGCAACAAGAAATCTGCAAGAAGGCGTTGAATGCAGCATTTGGTATCTCGAGACTCTTTGAATCTCATTGGAGACTGCCCATAGCAGCGAGCTTCATTGCATTGGCCCCCCATCGTACGGACAATGAAGAAATCTTGCTAAAGGTCCGATCTCGTGAATTCACAGGTTCGCAAAAATTCCCTTGGAGCTTTTCCGCCCTGACAACGATAGACAATAACCGAGAGAACTGTTCTCCTTTCAGGACGAAAACGGTCGCCTATGACACCCTACCAGAAGTACAAGCATATAGTGTCATCATGCAGAGCATTTATAGGGATTACTGCCTCGGAAAACTTAAAGGCAAGCCGCTGCCCCTTAAAAGTTTCGCATGTAAAAAAAGCAAGCACTAACGCAAATTCTTACACAGAATTCCTCGGCGAAGCCGAAAGTCCTCTGCGCCGGACTATCATGTTCAAGCTGAACGAAAACCTAGATGAAGAAGATCCACCGTGGGCGGAACAAGTCCCTACCTTGATCGACGTGAGCTACAACGCTATACTATCGAAACTGCGTACGATCAGTTTTCTGAGCGACTCCTTACATCAAGCTTTGGAACACAGAAAGGAAAGGTGAAGTCGGGCCAAAATCGCCTGGTCCCGGTCAATATCCACCATAGTTGACCAAATCAACCAAACTCCAAACTGGTCGCAACGCCGTATTACTAAGCTTCTCTAGCTAAAAATAAAAATGTGATATATCCTCGTCGTAATGAATTGACGCATGTACGCGAAATGCATTTCACTGAACAAAGGTTGGAGGTGACCTGAATCCGTTTCGGTCAAATACATTCAGGCCGTCATTTTATTAGTGCGTTTTTTTTACTATGAAATTTCAAATGGATTCGCAGCTAAATCCGCCGCGCAGTTAGGATAGGACAGCCAAAGGCAAAGCCATAACCTGGATGCTTCTGGCACTTATTCGACTAAGATGCCCATCAGATCGCATTGAGCATTCTTCTCAAGAATGTAAATAAATAAATAAATCACAAACGCAGAGTGCTTCTTGTTTCTGAGCAACCATCATCTAGTGTTTTTGCTCCATATTTTCCCCTCTCGAAACGCCACATAAGACACGGCTCATACGAGTGAATGACGTCTCCCCTGACCAATCACTGACATCGCCGTTGCATGTCATCAACTACGGGAGGCTGACCAAATGGTCCTCGACACCATCTTCGCCTCTTATACATCTCACGCCGAGATCGCCATTTAGTATTCATGCTCGTCTCTGGCATAACTTTCTTTTAAATTTAATGAGAGTTTGCACGTGTAATCATGCTCCACCTCAATCCCTCGAACTCAAGCCTGTTCCTTGCCCTACCGAAAGAAATTCGCCAGCACATCTATGAATTGTGCATTCCACTCAACTTTCGTGTCGTTTTACGCCAAGATGTGTGCTATATGGTCTGTGGAGAAGGTGACGGGTTTCAATCCGTGCAAGCAACTCATGGCACTAAAGACGTTTCTGAAGACCACTCATCAGATATAGTGGAGGCTGATGACGGGAGCTTGCCTGGGTCATCAATGTTGCACAGTATCGAGGCGTCTTCAAGTCGTCGAGGTGCCTTGCCTGGACTACTTCTTGTGTGCCGCCAGATCACAGATGAAATCAAGGTAATGCTATACAGGAGCATTACTTTTACGGTGGACATTTGCGACGACGGCGAAGCTTATCTGGAAAACCTGTTTAGTCTGGAGACAAGGGAGCACTTCCGCAAGATGATCCTGGTCTTGAGCTCCGAGGGGCTTTGTTGTCGCGCCGACTTCCATATGAATCAGAAAATCTGGGACAAGCTTTTCAGTAACCTCTCGATACTGGGAATAATTGTCGAGCAGCCGGAACCTTTAACTCCATATGAATTAGGTATGGTCGATTTAGATGACGGGAAAGAGAAGTGGATAGCGTGGTTGACGCCTATTTTGGAGTACATAAACCAAGCTATCCCTAGTGAGATCAAGATCGTTGCGGATACCAATCAAATGGCAGAGGCAACTCGGATTGTTGAGAGAGCGATGCCGGGGCGTTGCGATTTCCAGAATCTGCGAGACGGCGACAAGATATTTAGGAGGGCGGAGTATTCTTACGAAAGGGACTATTGGGATGACGACGACGGGCCGACTAGCTGCAGAGACATAATTGATGATTGTGACTATGAGTATTATTACTCGGACTGACGTTCTTTCCTTACAATTCTGGGTACACTGGCAGATATCTGCTGCGATGGAAATAGGACTTCTCTGATAATAGTCAAGACATTTCAAGCCACTTCTTACCCTACTGTACCGTACCAATGTTGATGTATGTTACGCCTCATTGTTTAATTTTCGTCCGTGCCTTTTCGTCCGTGCCAACCAAGACCGCCTCGACCCTCCCAGGGCTTTCCCCTTAGCTCCTCTGTCGACTGATGATGTAGAGATCGCGAGTCGGCTCGCCGATACACCCTACATCCGAAAGCTTGCCTAAAGAGCTTGTTAAATCTGATCCGGGATTTTGTAATGACGAGGGCGGTAATGATTCCAGCAGCGGAGGAACATAGATCTGGAATCTTATATCGCCGTGTGCTGATGACCGTCTGAAGCCGTCCTCAGACGCGCTCAGGGGTTACGTCTCACTTCGCTCTCTTACCCAGCGTGACATGTTTTCGAGGCCGTCCACGTCTGCCATATGGCCGGGGCATGGTGGAAGTGCTGGACTTCGATGAGTTGAAGTGCGGGTATGCGTACCATCGTGTAAGTGAGACTTTTACTTCTTACATGTAATTATAGTGATCCGCGTGGCAGCTTTACCTATCTTTTGTCTTATTATTGGCCGATTCCTATCTAAAAGCTAGACCTTGAATCGTATCTGATTGGCTAGAGTGATTTTGGGAATTTTAATTGTATTTAAAGAATCAAAATCCCTGAAACCGATGAACTCCAGAAGCATCTGTTAGGTAGACTGCAAAGAGAATATAGGAATAGGGTCTATTTATCGGAACGCGCCTTGTTTTTGCTACCCTATACGATTCATTTTGGTACCAATCTGTCTTTATTGAGTGACTTGATCGCCCGCATACTATTATCTTTATTCTTAAACCATAGTTAAATGGCTGATAGTCTAATTTGGGACAGGATGAACGAAAGACGAGCTTTTCTGATAACAGCACAACTTTCACATTTAAGCTATTTTCAGCTTATCTCGACTTTGTATAAGCTCTCAAGAACTTGCTTCTCAAGAATAGCGTGAGCTCATTGGCTTGCTTATTGACTATAGTAGGTTAGGCATCAACATGACATGCCATGACTACAATATTAATCGAAATAAATGAAAATTGGCTCAGAATGCTAATTCGAGCCTTAAAAAGGGGACTGTAATTTAATTTAGCGGAAATGTGCTGGTGGCTTTGAACCCCAAGTCGAATTTGCCTCCTGGATTCGCCAGATTGTTGTGAGTATGATTTACCCCTCCCTATAGCACTTTACGCGAAAGGATGCGTCGCGCTCTGGATAAATCCTTGTTCTGATCAGCAATACTATTCCTATATGTGGAATAATGTTAAATCAACTCTACACCCTGGCCATAATCAACCCTACTAGGTTCAAAGTGGGTCAATAAAATCAACTCTACTAGAGTTGATTTGGGACTGTAGTACTAGGTGCACTTTCCTGCCAACCAGTCCAGAGTGGCCATCCAATCCTGTATCTCCAGTTCGTTACCCCACCGCGCTGACCTCTTCCAATTTAGAGGCTGTTTCGGCGCTTGCCGCTCAGACTTCTGGAAATTGAACGCTATGATAAGTTGATCCAGCACGTAGACAAGCCGTGATGCCCAGAAGCCCCCTGGCAACAAAATTCTCTGCTCAAACCACTGTCTGGCCTGCTTCTCTGATGCAAGATCTATGCCATCATAATTGAGAGCCATCTCTGTCAGAACTTTGCCGAGAAATTGATCATTACACGCGCACAAGGCTGCAATCATCCTCCGGACTACCGGCTTATTCCTACAGTACCCATCGGAGCCTGGCTTAGAATCATATTCTTTCATCAGTATCGCCCTGCTCGCTTCCACTCCCTGGCCAGATGCGACCTCATATATCCGCTGGCCCATCCTCATCTCATCGCAGACAACCCACCCATGACCACACATGCTGCAATCTCCTCTTCGATTGAAATATCGCGGGATTGCTAGGCTCTCAAGCCAGCGAAGGATGCGTTTTGCGGGCTCGCAGGCGGACCATTGATCACAGTCAGCCAGCTTGTGATCGGGTTCTCGTCGCCGTGTCATGGCAAAGCAGACTTCGCACCCAACGAATCTCCACTCCTCGGTGATATCATGAATTCGCCCGAGGCGATCATTTAAACCAAAGCATGGGTTGGCTTTGAAGTAATCGTCACTAATAGACACATCGCTATCCTCGTCTGGGAAAACAAGCTCGCAATCTGTCTCACTTAGATGAAGAATGATGGCGTGCATTCCTCGTAGATGTGAAATAACCTTTTCCTCCTTCTCAGCCTCCTCTACACTCAAAACCATACACACCTGACCAAATAGAGGGATTTGGGGGAGCATAGCCGGCTTCTGGTATAATTTTTGGCGCCCAGATGATAGGGTTAAATTGTTAAGAGGAAGTTGCGATGAGACGAATTGACAGGTTCTCTTGCGCGGAACGGTCTGACTGACCTCGGTCGGTCTTTTAGGTGAATTCCAGGTCCACCACTCCTCCGCATTATGAGCTGGAGTTGGTGAATATGGGGAATGGGGTAATGGAGGCGAAGCCATCGACAACGAAATATTGGCGTCATCATTGGGTTCTTCCATGATATGCTGTTCGTGTTGCTGTTGAGAGCCAGGATTTGATATACTAAGTGATGTCGCGAGGGCTAGTCTACTAGGAATGTGGAGGAACTCGTGCCAACGCACAGATACCCATTCATATAACTCAAGTAATTGGGGCTGCAACTTTGTTGGGAAAGCCCCGTCGAGTCCGTATGTCCTCGCCCGTTGTAACGGGCGATGCCCACTCTGCCAGGCAGAGGCGACCCCTCGATCAGCAGCATCGGTACGGTCGTCAAATCGGTTAAAAGGCCGAATGACTTCCCGAACATGCTTCTCAGCAATACCGATACAGAGTTGCCTAAGGAGCCGCAGAGTAACACTTTGACCCCAAGCCTTCCCTGTATAGCATTTGATTATGCCTGTGAGACGCTCGGTAGCCCAGGGTGAGCTGTCAGGCTCGAACCTATACCGGAACATATACCAAGAGCACTCGCTGATGTATGGATATTGTTCCCGAGCCAGCATATCGACAAAGGGGCGGATATACACGAGGTATTTGTAGACAATATGGCCCACTTGAATAGGGAGAAAGCGGGCAACCACAAACTCCCTGTTCGTTGATCGCTTTGCCTTGTGGCTTCGAGTCAGGTAGATCACAAAACCATTATAAACATATAGGCCGCGCTCCGCTGTCCCGCAATTGCGCAGCAGAATGTGAAGCAGGTCAGGACCACGAGGCTGGCCACCGCCTGTCATCATCAACAGGCCGGCCAGGACTTCACGCAGAGCCTCTTCTTTCTTCCAATACGCAAAAACTGCCTTCCGATCCCAACTACCCTTCCTCGAGAGTGGATTCGACAGGCTTGTGCACGCCTTAAGGGAAAGCTTCAGATAGGCATCAACTAAGCCATTCCGCGGATGGGTCACAAAGGAGAAACCGTGAGTTGTATTCGTCAGGTCGTCCTTGATGGATGTCAGATCAAGCGGCGGCTGCCAGTCGTACATCAGCTCTGCGCATAGTCGGCTAGCTTCCCCAAGCAGAGCCTGTGGAAGCTGCCGGAAGCTCTCCATGCTAATAGTAAGTAAATCACCGTGGGACACAGACTGGCCGTCATCACTCCATCTCAGAAGGAACGGAGGCGTCTCAGAGCTTGCAATAGCCTTGCCATACGCCAGGAGGGAAAAAAGCTCCTCAAATGGAGATTGTGAACCGAGCACTGTGTACTTCTGGCGGACGTCCTGGAGCCGCGCAACTTGACCCGTTCGGGGTCGCTGCATGATGCCAAGCGATAGGTATGCTCTTGCAGGGAGGGCATATTCGAGGAAGAGGAGGCGTTGAGTGTAGATGAGTGCGGCGAGGTTTGATGTGTATGACCTCGCTGGGAGAAAACCGGTGGAATCAGTTGTAAAACCGAGGATTCCACTGAAGTACACTAGCAAGGTTGAAGCTGGTCGCCCATCCACCACTTCCTCCGTGCTGAATGCCATTACAAGTCCAAACAGCCGCTCCGGCATTTCAGCCAAGTCTGGATTTTCTTTACTCAAGTTAGCCACTGTTTTGGCTTCCTCTCGGTCCTCCTCTTCTTCCTCCTCATCACTATCACATCTGTGATCCTCATCCCCATTTGCAGATTCGTCGCTTTCTGAGATGCTGTCAATATTGTCAGAATCTTCAGTCATAGACTCTTCGCTATTCTCTGCTCTTTCATTCCAGCTTGCTTGATACTTAGCTATGGCATGCGCCCTGGCCGATTTCCAGAAATTCAACGTTGTAGCGCCATGCTGATCCCAGATACAGTGATTCCATATGGCTGCGATCGCCTTAATCTGTGATCTCTTAAACCGGATACCAGCACGGCGCCGACAAACATCAGTAGGTAAGCAAAAAGCGCGGAATACCATAGCTATAAAGCGCTTAAGGAGCCGGATATACTTTGTTCTACTAGCCGCCTTGCTGACGAAGGTAAAGGGCTTAGCGTAGCATCCATGAGGCCGTACGCTACGTAGCCAACAGAGAAGGTTTCGGCTTGTGGTCCGGGCCGTTTGCTCACAGCGATCCATGACCATATCCACAGCTACTAAGATTGCAGCAATCTTCTGCTCGTCACCCGCAGAACTGATTAAGTCTTCACCTGATGTAGTATGTGTAGTACCACTTCTAGCTCTACTTAATACGAGGCCGCGGGCTGACGATAAGGAAGAGGGCATGGTGGTCAGATTTCGCAGCAAGCCGTGG
Source organism: Fusarium lyarnte (nom. inval.) (assembly GCA_014898885.1). Classification (NCBI taxonomy): domain Eukaryota; kingdom Fungi; phylum Ascomycota; class Sordariomycetes; order Hypocreales; family Nectriaceae; genus Fusarium; species Fusarium lyarnte (nom. inval.). Next base: position 18,088 of record JAAVUB010000596.1, read on the forward strand.
TCGACGTTCTGGTATGTCTGCTCCCAGCCAGTCCGCTCTAGCCAGGGCCGAAGATCTGTAAATGTTGATGTAGAGATTTTTGCACTGGTGTCCGCCTCATTTGCGATTAAGCCTTGCTGCAGGCGTCGCTCTCGCTTAAATGCGCCTCGGAGGTGACTGTATACATCTTTTCCCCCGATGGGGCGTATCGTACTCCCGCGATACTCAACAATCCAGTATCGTCCTCCAATAGGGTTCTTCGTCCAAGCCTGCAAGTATACGGGTTCATACATAGCCTTTGGCTTGACCTGCAATTCCAGTCGCCGCCTCTCATGTTCGGCACCCACATGGCGGCTTACAACCTGACTGCTGATGGTAAGAAGATCGCAGAACTTGCAGCTGAACCCATCGAATAGTGGCAGGTTGGGATCATATGGGGACTCATTCTGGCGCAACAGCGCATTGGCGGGATCCAGAAGTGGAGGTTCCCGGTTCTTCAAAAGACGAACAACTCTACGCCGGTCGTCAATCGGGATGCTGTGGCGTTTCCGAAGATGCTCGTTCACTTGGGCAGGCTTGGAGGAAAGAGCAAAGCAACATTGCTCCTGAACGCAGATAAGGAGCTGGGCGTGACAATCAATTAAGAGCTGGAGGCGGGAAAAGATATCATCGTCAGCCATCTTAATTAAGAACTTCTTGAGCTAAAGCAGCAAGAATGGACATTGAAAGGGATGAGTTAGGCGGAGATTACTGTTATTAAACCATCTGATCTGTTGTGACAGGGGTGCGCGGCGTGCACGGGCCATGATTTCGTGTATCAGGACCCAATACCAAAGGGCACGGGCCATCAAATCTTGTATCAGGACCTGATACGCGGGGTAATTGGTACAGTAGGGTACCTCGTAACCTACATCGATCCTTCTCTTCCTGTCAATCTTCTATCGCTAAGAAACACAATAACCCAATATCACAGTTGAAGTGAATACAAATATCGGCCACCTTTTCAATGCTTCTTCTTGAGAGCAGCCCAGTGGCTTGCTAAGTGGTTTGAGAAATGACTAGGGCGCTTATAGAGCTTCCTCTTAGACTCGATACAGAAAGGACATACGTAATTGCCAGGCTGTATCCGTAGCCCATCGATTCCAAGACTGAGGTTGTTATCCTGCTGATACTTTTCTAAACATGCGATCAGATCCTCAGGAAGTTTCTTGTACCAGTCACCCTTTGGGCGAGTGACTTCGAGCTCGCAGGAAGTCTGTGCATTACATCCATCATGCGAGTCAGATGTTGGTGCTCCAGGGCTGTTTAAGCGACGCTGCTCAGTTGCTATGCTGGCAGATGACCCTCGAGTATGGAACGAGTCATCGCTCTGGACCTGAGCGGGAAGAGCAGGTGCATATTGGGCAGTTGATATTTGATTGAACGATGCTCGAACATCTGGCGATTTACTGGCAAGTTTGGTCGTCAATGGTCGAGTACACAGTGACGGTGATAGTGACGGCGGTGATGGTGCATTGACGGCTAACTGGGACGATCGAGCGGGAAAAGAAGACGGCTGATTATTTAGAGTTGGCGTTTGACCGGGAGGTTCGTGCGACGGAGGACTGTTCACTCCCTGCTTAAGCATGGAGCTGATCGGTGGCAATACAATAGTAGTTCTGGAGGCTTCGAAGTTATACGGAGCTCTTATTTGACTTAGACGTGGGTGGTCCGCATTACATGGCATACCGCCAACGGCGTCTGATGCGTCATTGTTGCTCTGAACCACGCTTGGAGCTTGTTGTGCTTGTTGTCGCACTTCTGTTGTTGAATTTGCAGCATCGACGATGGGTCGATTGCTGTGAGGACGACCCATCTCGACTTGGGCATGTTGCTCCAGAGCGTAGAGCAGGGCCGGTTGCGCGGAGTCTGTTGATGAAGCGTGTGGGATAGATGGACTTGATGGAAAAGGCTCTGTTGCATAGATTTCTGGCGTTTTACGTGGCTTTGACATTAGGTTCATAGGAAGCAACTCTCTTGAAGGCGGATGCGGTGGGTATATAGCAACGCCAGAGGCTTGCTCTGACACAGATAATCCAAATAGCCCAGCTCCCATATTTTTCTCAGGGGTAGCGGTCCTGTTTGCTCTCTCATTGCAATGTGGTCTTAACAAACCAGCGTCCTGACAAACTTCTTGTGTCGTATTTGAAAGTGCGGCAGTACTTATAGGCTCAAAGATGTCACAAGGTTCATCAAGCTGTCGTCCCGGCCCATGAGAAGATGTCGCAATGTCTTCCAGGTTCAGTCGATGCTTTTGTCCCTCATCGCTACGAAGATCGGGTAACGATTGTTGTTGAATGGGGGGGTCATGCAGGGCGACGGGATCTAAAGGCAATACTGGTTGAGTTGCGGGTAGAGAACTGGGTTCCTCTTGATCCTGGTCAGGAGCTGCCATCTGAGGACTGCGATGTTGAAGAGGAACTGTACATAGTAAGCGATCCAGTTCATCAAGGGAGTATATTACCAAATTACCTTTCAGAGGCGTGGGCGGATAGCTGTTGGCCTCTATTGATGACTGTTCTGTCGCGTCAGGTGCCTCAGACTTTGACCTGTCTACTTCTCGTTCTGGCGAACGTTTTTCTGCCCGAGTCTTAAGAAACTTGCGAACCGATCGTATGTGAGGAACAAGCGAGTTCTTGTTGTTCGCATCGAACTGCCTCAAATCTCTTGCAGAGACCCAGCCGACGGCGCTCTTGGCGGGGAAGTCTTGGCCATCAAAGTACATTACGGGGAACTCTCGCTGCATGACCAGAGGCTCGCCGTCGTTAAATCCCTCCGCCCAGGAAAAGCCATCTTGCTTATCGCAGTAGCACCTAGGGAGAACCTCTGCTAAGCCAAGACTTTCTATCGAACCCGAAATGCCGACGCTTTCGAGATCTTGCATCGGAAGTAGGAGTACAGCGAACCAGTCCTTGGACTTTTCCCAAAATGCGAGATAGATGCTGCCGGCATCCGGGTTTGTGATGCCCTCAAAGTCTTCGTCCATGCTCGGTCTCTTGTCCCCATGTCGCCTGTGGCTATGCCGTGTTCGTCTTCGCGAAGACCCCACAGCTGGACAAGAGACAAGAGAATTGCCGAGTTTGGTACGAGGGTCATCTTTCTCAACCTGACGTCGTTTCCTTCCCATGGATTCTGGCGATGTTCTCCTTCGTTTGTACTATGACAGTCAGTAGGCAAGCATGAATATGGGCAATGGATCGGGCGCTTACGCTTACGGGAGTGGTCGTCGGACTTGTGTGCCGGTTTTCGGGCATTCCTTTAGGTACGCATGCCTCTTTGGCGCCGATCGCTTGGAGAGTTGCATCGTGTGGCTGACAATTAACGACTGCATTGTTTGGGTCTTGCCGGTCAGAAGTCTCGCTCCAGATGCTTCGTAGATACGACTCTATTTTCGCAGGCCCAATAATTTCCAAGAGTTCGTAGCGGAGCGCGTCTGCAATATCTTGTAACGCCCGGTTATACGCCTTCTCCTCGTCCTGCACACCAGCCTCATATTTTATTTCCAGCTCTTTTAATTGCCCCCCTAACTTCACGATACTGTCTTGGAGGCATGATCTTTCTGGCGCTGGGGCTAGTTCCAAGCTTGTCCATAATTGAGCGATGCGCCCCCGGATTTCGACCGTCTTCTCTTTGTAAATTTCAGCCGAAGATCTGACGCTTGATAGCTTGAAAGCATATCGAGCAACTACCTCTTCGATCTTTTCAAATTGTTGCAGAAATTCTGTAGGTGCCATTCCGAGGAGCTTTTGAGGACGTAGGTCAGGAAGTGTGGCTGCTGAGTTTTGGGAGTGCAACAACCGTTTGAGGTGATAGCTAGCCGTCTAGCTACGGCTCTACGGTCGCGCTGTGGCGGCGTGTTAGCACAGTAAAATACAGTCTTGCTTTTACGTAAGATCAACGTAGCGCGCGACCAGGAATGAAGAGGGATGTCGATTGTTATCGTAGGATGTTCAATTAAAAAGCTCGAGACGCGTCAAAATTGAAACGCCAACCAACAATCAATGGCCATAAGTCACATGACAACGTTGCTATTGGCTGTCACACCTCAAAAGGGTCAACAGAAATAACGCCCAGATTTTGCCTGAGGCAGGGAGGCCGTAACTGCGTCAGATGATATCTCTTTCGAATTTTCAGCCTTTTTTTCGCCCCTCCTCTTTTTCTTTCCTTTTGACTCGTTTATAGGTGGGTACTTTTTAATTGAGCATCCTGTATTCTCAGAAACGCTACACTCTCCAATTTACGCGTGCATTTTATCAGCTTTCGTTGGCCATCACGCTACGGGTTAGGACAGGGAATTGAGGACAGTGTAGATGATTGTTACTTACTTAAACACCTGGTGGACACTACATATGATTGGTGGTAATAGTGGAGTCGGCCAAGGTACATGACTAGATACCCTCCAGGTAACGTGGTTGATAAGCAAGTGCTCCA
>JAAVUB010000597.1:0-16022 GCA_014898885.1 Fusarium lyarnte (nom. inval.)
GGTTTTGACAGCCACTATGCGTTGACGGGCCACCACACGTCAACGCATAGTGGATGTCAAAACCCCCCCGTTCCGAGAAGTACCCATAAGCAGCCCCCGACCTCCCCCCTGGCTGTGGTTACAGGCGCAGAGCTGCCACCGTGCAGTGGGCATCCATCATGACATGGGCAAGCCAGCCCAGACTTAGGCTGGGCCAACGCCAGGGCAAGCAAGGACCAGCGAACCACTAGCGCCGTCTTCTGTCTTGTCGGGTCGTAAAGCGACGCAACGCAACGTACGCAGCGGATGATCAAAGACAAGTGCAGGCAGTCCTGGAATGAAATTCACGAATGCACAATATTTGATGGTACGCACCTCGATTTCGACCCATTTTGTACACTATGCTCGGCCTGCGAATGAGGAAATTTCTGAGACAAAATATCAAAAAAGAAAATCAGGCAAACTGGTGCCCAGAAACAACAAACAGCAAAAGGGAGAGAGCTGTTCAGTCAGTAGTTGACCAGATCAACTGCGCAAGGGATGTCTCGAGAGATGTGAGGTGCGTCAGCCACAATATTGACGACAGCCTGGTACCGTAATTTCCAGACAAGCTTGATTATCGCTGGGCATCCAAGATCAGGGCGAATCCAAGGTCCAGGAGTGAGGAGGAAAGAAGAAGAAAATAGGCCCTTGCGTGCGGGACGATTCAGATGTAGGTGAAGTGGGCGCTTCTTGTATGTGCGACTTTATTAGACTCTAGACTCCCTTTAGAACTCGGCGCCGGACTGTATCCATCCAAAGGTGGTGCTGCGGCGGGTGCGAAGGCAGATTGCGGATGCAGATACGGATGCTTCGGGCGACTGACATGTCAGTCAGTACTTATTAACCGGCCAAGGATTACCAGCCCTGGTACAGCTGGTCAAGGTCAAAACTGTGGTGAACTACCGTAAAAGGAATTGCAGCAACTGAGCGAGCGACAAGTGAAGGTGACGAGAACCTAGACGATGCAAGTCTTGGCTCCGAGTATGGGGGTGGTCGGTAATTTCTTATAAGCCGTGGCCGTGATTTCGTGATTTCAGTAGTTATGTTAATACGCGGAAGCCGGCGTCGGCGGGCTTGAGAAAGATCGTCACTCGGTGGTCGGCGGCGATGGCAATTGGATGCCAATGTCAATGTAAACGGCACTTTGTTAGTGGTCGGTGCAGCGCTGTAAATGCTCGCCCTGTGTTGCGTGCGTTGAGCTTTAAACGGAGATACGTCGTTCAGAACGTACACCTTTTCCAGGGTTTCGACCTGCGGGCTTTCTTTGTTTAATAGATCTGTCAGAGGCTGGTAGGGACCCAGAAATTGCAACGTCAAGAGCAGGTTTTCTTGGAAAAAAGAGGACCTCCAACAAGCTTCAAGCCTGGTCCAATGCTGCGATCTCCAGCCAGCGCGGGGGGTCCCTTTACTGATAAGTCCCACGAGTTGAGCAACCTTCAGCTATAGTTGTCTCCGGAGCTGGTAAGAGGATCCGGACTTAGGCGATCCTGTTTGCTTGCTTGCCTGCCTGCATACAAAAATGTGCTTTGTTCTGCTTTGGCTTGCAGCCGCGTACCCCGTACCCGTACAGTATGGTCCGGTCCTTTGATGAACGATTCGCGATGAACGAATTGAGTGGTGATGGACCTGGTCGATGGCATACGTCACTAGCAGCCGGTGGTGGTCTGGGCGAGAAGTCTAAGTCTAGAACCGACACCCTCAATTCACTAAGAGGACCCTCTTAGCACCTCTTATGTACTGCACACCGAGTAATGAAAGCAAAGTCGGTGAGCCAAGAGAATTAAAACGGAAGTTAGAGTATGAAAAGTGAATCAGGGAATCGAACAGAGGTTGGATGCTGTAAAAAGCAAGGAAGAATACAACATGCACACAATCATGGCAGGGTATCGTATTTCTATATACTTGACATGAAGCCCAGTTTCAAGTTGACGACTCAACTGGAGACGAAAATAGAGCTCAAAGAATGACAGAGAATCAATCGGAGCCTTTGCACGGCAGGCCTTTGTTTCGTAACATGCTTTTCACTAACTGAAAAGATGGTGAATGGACAGTTGGACGTCTAGAGAGCCATGTTGGAGAAACATGACATCCAATCATTCTGACGCCAGATCAGTTGTCTATGACCCAGCCAAGATCTGGAGACATGCGTGGTGCAACCTGAGAAGAGGCCGCGCGCATCTGGGCTTCGGTCGCTTGGCGCCAGCTATCACCAGTATCATGCCTTTGTCTGAGACGACTTGATTTGGTATCTGAGCACGCAACTTGGCATCTGATGCACATTGCACAAACAGCAAGACTTGGAACTCGCGGCGCAGCAGAACTCAAGGCAAGATTGCAACAAATCTTGTCCAAACGCTTCACGACTTACAAAAGAGGTAACTTGGTAGCTTGGCTGCTTGGGTACCTGCAGTATTTACCGCCGATCCACTACCCAAAGCCACAGGCCAATGCGAGTCTATCTATAAAAGAATATTCGGTAGACAGTGGCTGGGATTCTGCCGCTTCGGAGCCCGTACAGCGGGATACGGACGGAGTGGATAGAGGCATATCCCGGCCAAACAGATTCGTCACTAACTAACGCCATCTTCCAATTCAAGGCTTCATGTTGCCACTGTCTCCATCAATGATTTCTCGTGGGATCCATTGAATGCGTGTCAGCGCCTGAAGCCCTGCAGCCAGCCACTCTAATCGCCATTCTCCATGTTGCGGATACCCTGCCATCCCGTCAGCTTCCTTCACTGATGGAATACCGTCTCGTACCAGCGAAATTACACCATACCAGAGCGCGAGCTAAGTCAGCAAGCCAGGCCTCGTATTGCTTCAATAGTATTTCGCCAAGCCTGGCCACGATATCTAGACTTTGTTGTTTCGACTCCACCACTCTGCTTCATGGATTCGTAAGCGTCTAACCGCTGGGATTAGAACCGAATCTGTTCGGGCTTCGCTCAGTAGTTTTCTGGGGTCAGAAAAAGCTTGGCACTTTGAGGCCTCAAATGTTGATACCCATCTCAGGTACGAGTAGAGTGGGTACCATCGGTTTCGAGTTCGTATTATGCAAATTGCTTCACTATAATCACCAAATGCATACATACAATATCTGTAGCGAATTGATGCATAATACCATTATCTTCTGTACAGATATCCATTACCTCTAAGCTTTGCACATACCCTAATTCAGCCGGACAAGGATCAGGATGGTTCGGGGTTTTCAAAACCTGGAGAAGGCTACCTGGACTGTCAAACTCCGAATGGAAAAGTACTTTGAACAAGACCTTGCAGCTTGTGCTTAGACTTCAAATCGTGATGGCTATGCGGCCAAGCTCTTGGTATGTGTGACTATCACCAGGCCCCATTGGCCCCAAGGTATTATTGTTTGAGAAGATGTAGTTAATAAGTTCAGGGCAAAATCTTATGAATCTCCTAGCTCAACCGGCTACACCGGCTTCCCCTTGGCCTTGCACTATCCATGCTCACTCAGCCGCCAGAAATACGCTCGAAGGTTACAACCAGAATGGGGTTTGTTATTTTGCAAAGGCGGCCAAACCAATGCCTTTGTCTCTGTATGGTCAAGAAGGATTGCGTGTCAAGATTGGGATTGAAGTACTAGCCGTGTCAGTCACGATTGTGATTAACATGAGACATCTCACTTCAAAGTTCCAACTGCACCAGATTGCTGCGATTAGCACAGCCATTTACATCCGAATACAAGACCCCCCCTAGCCCCCGTACGATCGTCCAGGTCCACCTGTTTGATCGTCAGGCATTTGAAAAGCCGACAACTCATCTAAAGAGCCGCAGATCGTCATGCTAGCTACACGTATATCGTTAGAATCATGTTCTGGACTCTATTTTCGCAGTCCGCATAATAGCGCCCGAAAGAGGTTTCAAGCTGACCCATAATGGCATAATGGGAAAATGGGCTTTGATTTAAGAATCGATTCATCCCCATCCCTTACGTCATGAGTCCAATCTTGCTGTGATAAGTTTGGACCAGATCGTGATGAGGCACTATTCCCAGTCCAGCTGATCTTCGCGTGGAGAAATCAAAACATATCATGAGCAGTGTCTCATTAAAATGCGTCATCCTACAGGCCTCGTCTTATCATAAATGCCTTTCCTGAACAAATATTGACGATATCTCCAGCTAGTGCAGGATCTGGCTCTCTTTTGGCAGCTTGGAGGTTGCCAACCCTTCTTGGCATTCATGATTGGGCTGAGTCTCCAGATCGGTTGGAACAACCATGAGATTGGACACAATTTATTTTGTCAAGTTAGCTTTGTTTAGTTCCATGACGTGTGAGTATGCTTGTCTCTCTCCGTGGCGCCAACACGTGGTACCTTACACAGCTCCAGCGACTACAGCCTCAGTGTTGCAGTGTCATCTGGTCAATCTTGTCTCCTAGAATTTTCTTATCCTGGTAGCCTACCTAAAATAAGATATGCATTGGTCTCTCATCTTTCTCTCCAAAGGATCCACCATTGCTATTCGTGTCTTCCAGACTAACACAATTCACCAAAATCATAATTGACTAAGGTCCCTTACTATGGGCCTTTTGTAGTATGTATATATGCCTTTCAGTTGTCAAACCTACTCAGAGTTTCTCCAAATATAGCCTATTTATCGATGAGGGATTGGCTGACTTATCAAACGCCGTGCATTGCTACAATTGGGTTTCGGCCACTCTCTCACGGAAGATCGCCGAAGCGCGTCCCTATTTCAAGGCAAGTTTTTACAAAAGAAGCAGGCCAACTGCACAAACTGAATTGTCCTAAGGGGGTGAATAGGGTGATCCTTCTCGTTCTGCCTCCAATGCTAGCTCAGCCTAGTCATCTCTCCTACCGTTGGGGTCAACAATGAGCTCGGGTTCCTGCGGGAGAAGAATAGTGTTTATGAATCATTGGTCGCTTTGACACAAAAACTGCCTGTTCTGGATGACGCCCTTTTTTGGCGGTCTCGGGCTTATCACGTGTCTGGGCAGCTGTCTGCAATCCCCCAACTGTCCGAGCCTGATTACGGTGCTCTGCTCTCTCCTGGAGATCACATCTCTCTCTCGGGGAGCACATTAGCAATCTAACTACAGGTTGCGGCCAGGCAGCCAACTCAAAGGGGGCAGCTCCAGGCTTGTGCAGCTGGAATGCCCAGTCAACCGTCTTCGATTCTGGCGGCCGTCCCGACATCCTTCTTCCCATCGCTCCCGGTACGACGCCTGACATGCACAACATGGCACCCGTGTCGCAAGAGACGATTTGCTTCAACGACGACTCGCCTTTTACATGATGCTCCTATCTTGCCTTTTCGATTTGAAACAGGCATTGGGCTCTTTGCGAAACGACCTCCCCGCCCATTCCCTCCGCCTTTCCTCTCTCCTCCGTCTACATCCTTTACCGATCCTTTAAGTACGCATCACCAGAGCCGTGACCGTCGTGCTTTTGTCAACGGGCAGATTATTAGAGGGAAAACAAACGGCGATGATGCTGTCTATGCGAGTGATTATTTCATTTGTACCAACGACGGCGTGGGAGCGTGGGCCACAAGACCGAGAGGGCATGCCGGGTAAGTTGCCGGGCAACTTCCGAATCCCTTTTACCATCGTCACTGACTCTAAACGTAGACTCTGGTCAAGATTGATTGGGCATTTCTGGTCTTCTGCGGTCGAGGAAGAACTTGTTGGATTACGAGAGTCGCAAGAACCGAACCCTATCGCCAGCCTACAAAGTGCATATGAACAGACTCTTGAGGCGACTATGTCGCATGACTGTTTAGGAACAACAACAGCCTGTGGCGCGCAATTACATTACAAGACTTGCACCGAGAATGAAGCACAGGCATCGCCCGTCTTGTATGTGACTAATGTGGGCGACTGCCAGGTCATGGTACTCCGGCCCAGCACTGAAAAGGTCATTTACAAGACTGTGGAGCAGTGGCACTGGTTTGATTGCCCACGACAGCTTGGGACTAACAGTCCTGACACACCCACCGATAATGCAGTTATGGACAAGGTCGATTTGGAAGTCGGAGATATTGTGCTTGCGATGAGTGACGGAGTTATCGATAATCTTTGGGAGCATGAGATCGTCGCAAGAATACTCAAAAGCATTAAAGAGTGGGAATCTGGGACACATGCAGAAGCTCACAAGGGTGATCGCACAGGTGGCCGCAACGGTGGAATGAGAGTTGCGGCTCAAGATCTGATGGAGGCAGCCCGGGAAATCGCCGTAGATCCTTTCGCTGAGAGTCCATTCATGGAGCATGCGATCGAGGAGGGTTTGGCGAGCGAGGGTGGTAAGCAACAGCGACAGGTTTCTAAGAGAGAAAGCAAAGCTAACAGTGACAGGTAAACTTGACGATATCAGTGTTGTCGCAGCCCTCTGCGTGAAGAATGAGGGATGATAGTAGTCTCTTTGCTGGACAACTGAGACCATCTGGACGGCTTACATTAGACTTGCCGGATCGACCCTTCGAAGCATAAGATACCTAATTACACGATTTAATGATGGAGAGGGGAAACGTATGGCTCTCATTTAGCGGGTCATCATGCATTACATAGAGACAATTTGCCTTGACAAATTCAGATATGGAACTCCCATGATAAAGTAATAGCACTTCACTTGTTTTCAGCCCTGAAGATGGCCATGACAATGGAAGTGGAAGGAAGTGGGATGGATGGTGGGGCATTAACAGCCATGGCGCATAGGTGGTGTAGGTAGGTAAGGTAGCAACGGGTCGCTTTTAGCTTATCGCACGTGCCGCGATAAGGAAATTTATTTTCTGCCAGCCTTGACTTCGTCGCATCCAGTACCAGCACGTCTAAACAACTAGCTTGGTACATACTTCGACAACAAATTATTCAAAATGAGAGGAAAGCGGTCAAAACAATATCGGAAGCTCATGGAGCAGTTCTCACAGACTTTCGGCTTTCGTGAGCCCTATCAGGTTCTGGGTAAGTTGTCGCAAAATTGAGCCACATAGAACAAAGCTTACAAGATGCAGTCGATGCCGAAATGGTGAGAGATTCTTCCCGGTTCAAGATGGACCTAGAGCCCGCCCTGTCGAGGACAGTTCATGGCAAGGTCAAGCCCAGTATGTTTCCATGACACAATTTGTCGTGGTCGATCTTCTAACCGGAATAGTGATTACTCAATGTGAAATTCGCAAACTTTACGCAGCGCGAAACGAGCCAGGTGTGCATGAGGCCATTGACCTAGCCAAGACCCTAGAGCGAAGACGATGCGGTCACCATCCCGACGACTATCCCGAGCCATTGAGCACTCAAGAGTGTCTTCGATCAGTTGTCGACCCGAAGGATACACTTCAGAACAAGCATCGCTACGTTGTGGCCAGCCAAGACCAGGAGGTACGAAGGATGCTGCGAGGCATCAGAGGAGTCCCCCTCATCTATATCAAGAGGAGTGTCATGATCCTCGAGCCAATGGCGGATGAGAGCGTTCAAGTGCGAGCAAAGGAGGAGAGAAGCAAATTTCGAGCAGAGATCAAGAACCCATTGGGCAAACGAAAGCGAGAAGATGCAGACGACGGCGAGAAGGCCGACAAGAAGACCGATGACAACTCTGAAGAACAAAAGAAGAAGAAGAAGAAAGGACACGGACCCAAGGGGCCTAATCCCTTGGCGGTCCAGAAGCCCAAGAAGGCAAAGACAGAAGGACAACAACCACGAACGCAAGAATCTACTGATGCGAAGGACGCCCCACAAGAAGGCGCCGGCAAGCGAAAGAGGCGGAGAAGGAACAAGGCTACTGCAGGCACGACAGACAACGGCGAAACGGACACTGCAGCCGCGGAAGTGACCATGGCAGAGACACGAGAAAGCTAGCAAGCAAAGCGGGCGGCAGTCTCCAGGGTTGAAACAGGAAAGCTAAGATCACCACGTGCTTGATCTGGAATATGTGCCAATGAAGGCACGGGATATCAAAAGGAGTGTGCGCCGTTAGCGATACCCGAGAAGATAGTACAGATTGAGGGAGTCCAGGGGCGCATGAAAGGAATAGTGTTTGGGCGTCAACAATGTTAACAATTTAATCAGATCATGATCCACTCGGCCGTAATCAACTCTTTATCTTGCAATGGCAATAACCTGTATCAATTGCTGAAGCTGATCTCAAGTCAACGAAAGATATGCCTACCTACCTTATGTAGATAAATCAGGGGTCGCGTGAGGTATGAAGGAGAAATTGATTTGAGAACAACCATATATTGAATGACGAGACCCATCCCTGAGTTACAAGGGTGCCCTGCACTATGGAATCCCAGCTAGGGGAGGTAAGAAAACTCAGGTCCTCGATCCTGAGTGATAAAAAGTTGTGGGTAAATTCAGCATAAGTTTAGGATGCCTTTTGCTGAGTGTATTTTGACACCCTATATCAAGGTCCAGTATTTTCTTGCTCCCTGAGGCCCAGGCACGATGCCTATCCACTAAAAGGAACCACTGAGAGTCCCGCCATTCCGCTGTCTGCTAGTGGAGGGCCACCAACCGCTTCCGACGGACTCAGCCATCTTTTCAGATGGGATGGGTCGACCCCCACTCAAAGTAATGTCAAGTTGGATTCTATCCATCAATAATTATAGGAGTTCGTTCCTTTTAGTTTGGGAAGGACGAGGGGAACGATAGGCCCGCTCCTTTCAACAACTCACCTCAGCTTCTAGACCATTGATACGGGTGTGGCATTTCACGTCGAACAACCACTTACATCATCTCACCATAGAGTTATCCTTTGACGGCCTCAACCTAATCCAGGAGCCAGAAGGGTTCATCCACTAGCAGCACTTCTCCTTGGGTCGAATGTCGTCTATAGATCTTCGGCCCTTTCGATCCATTCTTTCAAGGCGCATTATACGCAGCCGAACCATCTTTCTCTTTGCCTTCTCTTTCTGTCGCAGAAGCGATTCTTTCCGTCGAACCCGTTGAATAGGAGACCCAGACATACCATAATTCGCCATTATTTGACATCATGACTACACCTGCCGAGGTTGACGATTTTGGTCTGCCCATCAGGCGCTTTCCAACTCCGAAGAACGATGAGCCTCCCGAGACACCCAAAGACGAGAAGCCTGCTGCAAGCCCAGTAGTAGATGCCTCGAGCGGTGAGCAACCGAGAGCGCCCGAGACGAAGAGCGATAAGTCCAGCGATCAGACAACATCCCCCGCCGTCGAACCTGTTAAGGATGACGACAAGAGCGAAACGTTTGAAGATGCTCGATCTGAACAGTCCAATCCCAGCAAAGATGCTTCGAACCCGCCTGTTGTCACGCACGAAACCTCCCCACCAACTTTTAGCAAAACTCCAGCAAAGATGGAGCGTGCCGACCCCGAAAGTATCAACGATCCAGAGCCAAAAGATTTTAGCAAGACACGGTCAGAAACGCCAGAGGCTCCCAAAGAGCCTACAGATGTTGATGTCGTTATCAAGAAGCAAGAGACTCTCGCACCAGACGATCCGACAAACAAGGGCCCAGTGGAAACACAACCAGAGGCAGCAGATCCTGTCGAAAAGTCTACAGGTGATGAGGTAGCTGGCAGTAAGGAAGAGCCCCCTCAGCTCGACAAAGTTACGACAACCCCTGTATCGCCTACGCAGGCCAATCGAAAGGATATCTCGGAGTTTTCCCACCAAAAGATCTCTACCAAGCCAGAAGAACCTCAAAAGGGGGTGGACGATGATGACTGGCAAGAAATGCCTTCTTATGCACGATACGATATGTACAACGACGACGACAAGCTAGTTGCAAGGGAATACGACCCGGAACAGGATGAATCATACGAATATGGAGGACTTGGTGGTGCTGGCAAGGGCTACACTCGGGTAACCTTGGACGATGATGCCGAGTCGGCAACAAGCATGGACGACAATACGAAATATCTCTTCAAGAGTGCAGCCGGAACCAGTATGGTCGACGATGACGAAGGACGAGATGCTATCGGTCAGATGCAGGCCACCAAAGATCTCTTGACAGAAGGCCAAAGAGTTGCATACGTTGGGTTGGTCCGTCTCGAAATCGTCAGACTTGTGAAAGAGGTGGAAAAAATGAAATCGTTCAAGAAGACGAAGAAGGAGGTTGGTATTTCAGTTGAATCCATGCTGATGTGGGGTCAGAAAATGATGCTTCGACTGTACGCTCATATGGAGATCAATGAAGCTGAGCAGATTATGATCGAACAGTTGGCAGAACATGGGGTTATGCCGCAGGACTTGGCACCAGCGCTCAATACCAATGCTCGAGTATCAAATCCCATGGCAGATGGCGAGTCCTCAATGCCAAGCACCCCATCACTAGACGAGAAGCCTGGAGAGGCACCGCCGCCATATGAGGCGCTTGACGGCGAGGAGCTCTCCGACGTGAAGACACCATCACAGCTCCCCACCACCGCAAAGATCGATATTGATCTTCGGTGGACTGTACTTTGCGACCTCTTCCTCCTCTTGATCGCTGATTCTATTTACGACTCCCGCTCAAGGGTTCTCTTGGAGCGAGTTGGTGAAAGTCTTGATATTACGTGGGTTGATATCTGCCGTTTCGAGAAGAAGGTCACAGAGGCTCTGGAGATGCAGCAAGCTGCTGAGAAAGAGAACTGGAACGAGGAGGAGCACACGGAAACTCGCAGGAAGAACGCATTGACCCGGCGATATGTGATGATGGGATTGGCCACCGTAGGTGGCGGGTTGGTCATTGGTCTTTCGGCAGGTTTGCTTGCTCCTGTCATTGGTGCTGGCCTGGCTACCGGATTAACAGCCATCGGAGTGACTGGCACGGGAAGTTTCCTCGGTGGTGTAGGAGGCGCAGCCATTATCACCTCGGGCGCAGCGGCGTCAGGCAGCATCATCGGAGGCAGGGCTGCGGACCGAAGAACTGGCGCGGTTAGGACGTTCGAATATCGTCCCCTTCACAACAACAAGCGAGTCAACCTCATTGTGACTATCTCGGGGTGGCTGACAGGTAAGGTCGATGACGTACGACTGCCATTCAGTACGGTAGACCCTGTCATGGGTGATCTTTACTCAGTGCTCTTCGAGCCTGAGATGCTTCGGAGTATGGGTGACACCATCAACATTTTGGCTACTGAGGTCAGAAAATCCACGCCCTGTTCCAATATAGATTATCAGACTAACGATCACAAAGGCTCTGACACAAAGCATCCAACAAATTCTGGGTACAACCATACTAGCTGCTCTCATGTCAGCTCTGCAGCTGCCGATAATTCTTACCAAGCTTGCCTATCTTATTGACAACCCTTGGGCAGTCTCACTGGACAGAGCTACATCCGCTGGAAAGATTCTAGCAGACTCCCTGCTAGAACGCAACCTAGGAACACGACCCATTACACTGGTTGGGTTCTCGATCGGAGCACGAGTCGTTTTCTCTTGCCTCCAGGAGCTCAGTAAGAAGGGGGCGGTTGGTGTTGTGCAAAATGTCTACATGTTTGGTTCACCTATCGTGGTAAAAAAGGAGGAGTACATCAAGGCTAAGACTGTGGTTTCTGGGCGATTCCTAAATGCGTACAACCGCAACGACTGGATTCTAGGTTACTTGTTCCGACTCACGAGTGGAGGTATCCGTCGGGTAGCAGGTCTAGCTCCGGTGGAGGATTGTCCCTTTGTTGAGAACATGGACGTAACGGATCTCGTGAATGGTCACATGGACTATCGTCAAAAGATGCCGGTATTGTTGATAAGATGTGGATGGTCTGTTGAGAGTGAAGAGTTCGTTGAAATCGAAGATCCAGACCCGGACAACCATAATGAGCGCCAGAGAGAGCTGATCAATGAAATCGAAGAGGCACGCAAGAACCTCGAGAAAGAGGGCAAGGCTAAGAAGAGTGGGCGATTCAGCTTCTTCGGTCGTCGAAAGAACGCGGAGAAGCAGGACTGGGAAATCTACGAAGACTCGAAGAACAAGGGAGAAGGCAAAGAGAAGGCAAAGGAGGGGGAACAAGCCGACAACAACACTGGTGTCCTTTTCGACATTGATGCAATCCGTGCAGAAATTGCCAAGGATGCCCGAGATCACTACGCCAGTCCGGAGGACCTGCAAGTCAAGGAGATCAAATCGACTCTGCCTCCAATGAAGCTGGATGTGTCCTCGCTTCCTGCTTCTCCTTCAGCGGTGGCCAATGGCTCTAGAGCAGGGTCTCGGACGGATCTGACCGGCACACGAGACTCGCACGATACTCGTGTGTCCCAGGAGAGGTCTCGCAGTTACACGCCAAGCTACACCAGACAAGCATCACCACCCGGGTACAGCTCACCGTACGGCGGAGGGTTTGGGTCAGGACATGGTGACGCATACGGCTCGGGCCGACATGACGAGGACGACATTCAGATGACATTCGATACCTCGTTTGACGATCATCCGCGGTCAGCAACGGTAGCACCTACTGAGACGGCAGCAACTAGGCCACAGGTGAAGACGACGCAGACATTGCCGACGATGACATTGCATGAACCATGGGGGGATTCGGATGATGATGATTTTGGCAAAGAGAAGGAGATTTCAATGACATTCGCTTGAGTTGGTAATTTGGGGTTGCCTTTTTGAGTTGCTGGCGTTTCGGGGCAGGCAGGCGATTGGAGGGGCTCAGTCTGGACTGCTCTAACTCTCCCTTTAACTTTGAGTTTGATTTTTCCGGCGCAAACAAGGCTTGGTGGTTTTTGGATGTTATTGCATTCATGAAGGAGTAATCAAAATCGGCTGGAGCATCAAATACACATAAGACATAGTAGTTAGTACCATCTAGAACACTTTGCGAAGTAGGTATGAGCAATGACAAAGAGGAGACTCAAAGAGGAGGAGCATTAATTCGAATGTTGGTGCTTTGCATTGTTGTATTATTGGTCCGTGTGCCACCAGAGGAGTGGTTGGCTTTTGATGGTCAGTTCTATAAACAGAACAAGCATGAAAGAAAGGGTGGATGTCACTGTTGGGCGATGATTTTTTTTTGAGTGTACTGCCCACTCTAGCCACTATACACAACTTTATTACACAACAGGTCACACGATACACGTGTTTTGCAGCCCGGCTGTGCAGGATAGAAAGTATTAAAGAACCAGGCAGCTTGTTGTCTCCAGGGTAGGAAGGGTGGTGGTGTTGGTCAAGGCTTGCGCCAATAGACATTGAGTGAGAGACATTGCCAGAGAGCGGCTGAAGTGTAGGTATGCCGAATTTCAGTTGGGTAATCTTACAGTGAGACGAAGGTATTTCCCGTGTCGGCCAAAAGCACTCACACCCTCTCAGTCCTTGACTTTGAGAGGAGTGAACGCTGGCCTTTAGCTTGACCCTATGGCCAGGATGATAAGTACATGCAGTTATTCCTATATGTCTCAAAAGTGTGAGGAAAGGCGAGATCGTCGTTGGGTTGGTACCAGAATGGCAGAAGAGGTCAAGGCAAGGCACTCTCATCCTCTAAATCCTGCGGAGGTACGATATTATGTTCGAGGTTAGTTAGGTAGTCAGCGCGTATAAGTGAGTTCCTCTACCACGACAGCAAGCAATAGTTGACAGACAAGACAAGTTATAGGCATAACCTCTTTTGTGGATCATTTTTTGTGTGACAAATCCTCAGAAACAGAGTCTTCCTCTCTTCCGTTATTGCCTGACAACAGTCCTAAAAGCCCCCTCTTGGAAACGATGGATGGAAGTAATATTGGGGCTTACGGGGCTCAGCACCAACAAGTAAGTGTAAGACAGTAAGACGATGCGCCGAACCAAGATTCTAGTGGATCGACAAGTCTACAGTTTGTACCTCACAGTGTCTGTCTTGAGCAGATCCTGGGCATCCTGTCAGCCGCAGTAGACTTATCCAATTGGAGAAACGTTGTGTCGTCAAAGAGTGGGTGCTCTAATGCCAACGTTTCATAGGGCAGAGTCAACGTTTGGAGTAGCGGGCAGTTAGCGGGCTGCACCGCCTCTCCAGGGCTTTACGACAAAATCCGATGTACATCGGATGGCTTAAGGGTAGAACAGAGCAGAGCAGAGCGTAGCCAGAGATTTAATGGTAATCACATACTTCGAGGAACACAGACAGAAGCACACATCACTCCGACACTTGCTCACTGAAAATCTCAACCCTTTTGAACGGTTCTGCCTCTCCAATCCGATACCTTAGTGCTTACGGAGCCTCGGGTCTTTGCGACGGCGGGATCAAGGGTCTCCAGTAGGGACGAGAGGTTTCAGGGGTCTGGGCGATACCCCAGTCCAGCCCAAGCCAGAAGAGGTAAGGATCGGGGCATTCCTTTTGTTCTAACAGTTCAGCTGAGAGAGAATCCGTAAGTTGGGCTGATGGTCTGTGAACTCTCAGACAGTCCAGTATGTAAAAGGATTGCGATGATCAAAATAGATTGGCTGCATTGGAGAACTTGACTGTATCTCTAGACACATCATGTACGGGATGAGCGGTAACTGACATGTGTGCATTTAGCAGACGTTTCAGACTTCATGTCAGCGAATGGAGTCCGTCGTCCTACGGTTATCACAAATCAATGGAACACTCAACACAGCTGTTCAGCCCAGTAGAAACAACCTTGTTCCTAGGGAGGGGATGCAGTGGAGCCGTCTATCGTCAAGCTTGCCCCTTCTGGACAAACACTGTGCTGTACCGTCAAAGTATCCTCTGGACGAAGTCCTACCTACCTTACCTTGATGTAAGGTAGCTGGCCAGGCTGAGTACGCCCAGGGCTGCATTTGCAACCATCCATCTAGACCAAGTCAAGACAAGCCAGTGAAGCCAGGGCTGAACCACGCTTGGGCTTGCCGCAGCAATGTGACCAGGGAAGACGAAGGAAAGACAAGCAGGCCGTTTCGTTCTCCCGTTGGACCTATTTTCTTTGTTCCCTCCGCTCCTGTCACCTTTCCCCCCCGTCTTACCATCTTGTAAGATATTGAAATTCACCCTCTAATAAAGCCACCTCCCCTTTGCTTTTTTTCGTCCTTCTTGTTGCGTTTTACTTCGTTTCTCCGTCCTCAGGGACTCATTGTCCCAAGATACCATTTGGCGGTTTGGAATAGACTGTGACCTGATCTGGCCTGACCACGCTCGACAAACGAGTATAAACGAGATCGAACGATTCACGGCAAAGAACCGGTCTTCAAACTATTCTCAAGTGCAACGTGCTATCTTTCGGGAGCGGACGAGAGATCTAAGAGAACCTATTTGGATTCGGATATACCACCAATCGACAACACATAACTGCTGATTTAACTGGACAAGACAAGTCAACACCCCAAAATGGAACAAATAGCCAACCATCTTGATCGGGACGATACAGGCGATATTGTGAAGGACATGCAAAATGCACCATCTTCCACCGATATCAATTTTGCCTCGCCTACCAGTAAAGGCGACTCCGACGATGTTGTTGACGGCCCAGGCAGCGGCAACACAGGCAGCGGCAACACAGACGTGGGGGGAGGTTCGAGTTCACAGACCAAAGTCATTGTCTTTAATTCCACAAACTTCGCAGACGGCCATGTCTTTCAGCTCAAGGATAGCGACCAGAACAAAAAGATAATCGGCTTTTCCAAGACCGACTCCAAAACCACGCTCGATGTGGTCCAATGGCAGGTTATTAGCGGCGACAACATTGAGCCTTTGGGCGATGTCGAATTTAGCGATGCGAAGCCCGATAGACAACTCATAGACGGTATGCTTTGCTCGGAATGCGAAACGCCCTTGTAATATCTTCAAGTTGCTGATGAATTATCTAACGTAGTCGACAACAATTCTGTGACGCTCAGCTTTGCAGGCGAAACCGAGAAATATTACGGAAAAGAGATGTACATTCAGATTGACTGGAAGAAGGATGGAGCTTCAGGCTACACCAAAACAGAACTCTTCACTGTCACCGATACCGACAACACCACTGAGATCACTGAACTGAATAACAAACTCAAGAAGGATCAAAGTCAACAGGAGACCTTAGAATCTACCACTTCATCATCCTCATCGGCAACAGCCACCCTTTCGCCTTCGTCGACTTCAGGGGCTGAAGAG
>JAAVUB010000599.1:0-61404 GCA_014898885.1 Fusarium lyarnte (nom. inval.)
GCACTACCCTACCACAATGGCCTTCGACAACTCCATCCTCCCTCCCGCCGGCAACGGCTTCATCCCCATCCAGCCTCTCCTCCCAAACCTCCCCCCAACACCCGAAGAGGACGACGTCATCATCCCCAAGGCCCCCGTGCTCTGCCACTGCTCCAGCCCGACGAGCTGCGCCTCTGGCTACCACGACGCCAAGCCCAACATCTGGCGCGCGATAAACGAGGTCCTCGTCAAGCCGACAAAGCTCTCGGCTGAGGAGCTGGCGATCGAGGAGTACAACGCGGAGGATATACCGGTGCGCGCCCTGGTTGAGGGCTGGGATAGCATTGAGCGGGCGGGTAAGATGACGCCGACGTGGCGCAAGCTGCGCAGGGCTGATGAGCTCTGTTTTGCGAATTGTGGGAATATAGAGCGTTTGGCTGCCTTGAGGATATGTCATCTTTTGATCACGTATCACGGCGATCCTACATTGGAGAGACGCGCGACCTTACCGCGATGGTACTGGAACAGGTGCGACAAGCCATTCTCCGCGCAATTGATTCAGAATTAACTAACAAATTAATAGACCATCACAAGCACTACCGCACTCATACGGCATTGACTTTTTCGTCTGGTAAGTCCAGCTCAACTCAATTCAATCCACCACCACAAAAACTAACCCCCACCCGCAGGCCCGGTCTCCGCGAACGCCTCATCTTCTCCCAGCACCAATACTGCACCAACTCCTTCTGGGAGCTTCTCCAAAACAACCTCAAGATCCTCTGGACGGATAGTTTCCAGGACACATTCTACCACAACGCGCACACGGGCAAATACCACATATCGCCACTCTTTGAGCAGCGCATCCGCGACATTAATGCCTGGACCATGTCGACGGAGTTTTTCCAGCACTTTCCCGAGCTGAGCGAGGATATCCCACCATACATAGGAATACCCCCCTCCATGGGCGCAGTGCATCCATCAGCTGTTGTGCCGTCGAGTAGGAGGCGGTATGATGATGATGATGATGATGAGAGTAAGGTGCATAAAGGACAGAGGGCAGCTATATGTTAGCGGTAGACACTCTTCCAACAATAAATGAACGGAAGCATAATCATCTACAGATAAAATGTCTCTTTGATTTTAGTGCTTTGAATGTGCTGTCTAATCTTGAGGAAAGTCTTTGTAGAGCCATGGGTCGTCTAGGAGCTCTTTGGCCGTACTTCGTTCTTCGGGGCGCCAGGCGATCATTCTCTTGGCAAACTGGACAAATCGCCGCTTTTCCTCACCGGCCATACATGTAAGTGTGCTATCAAGGTTGAAATTGCTGGGTATACGGCTTGGGACTTTCAGCTCTCCTGGTCATGCATCAGTGCCCATTTCCCTGACAATACAAAGTACATACCGTGCTCCAGGTAGATCATGGCCGATCTTCTCCCTTTTGTCAAAAGATCTAGGGGGGCAGGGCCTAGCAGGGCGGCGATCTCTCCCAAATAGGTCAAGTCGTCGGATTCCTTTCCGTCCCCTAGCGTCACAGGGTTGAACAGACTTGACTTTTCAAGCAAGTCCCAAAGCTATCAGTCGCATGATCAGTAACTGATTCTCCCTTGCGGCATGATAAGTAGATCATACCATTACCCCAAGGCTCCAGATATCCACAGAGTAACTGTACCCTGAGTTGAGGATGACTTCTGGCGCTCGGTATTTCTCCCCTTGAATCGCACCGTAATGTAGCTGCCCTTGCTTTGAATTGACAGCGAGATCAAAGTCAACGAGCTGTATGATACCCGTTGGTCGAGCGAGCGGTCCGTAATTATTTCGAGACAAGTAAATGGTGCGGTCGTCTAGTTGCTTCTCTGGCAAAGGGTTGTTGTACTCATCGATGGCATCCTTTTCAAACATCTTGGGATCTTCGATCCGTATCATGATGTTGTCGGGCTTCAGATCTACAGTAAGCTCTATGAGAATCGTAGACCTAAGGATTTTCACTAATCCACTTACCCGCGTGAATGACGTAGCATTCTGTATGCAGATAGTCAAGGGCCAGAAGTATCATCTGGAGGAGAATCTTCAAGATGTCGGGAGGGATGACGCCACCAATGTACCTGGAGCAATACAGCTGAAGCGGCTCGCGCAGAGGCTCCAAGACAAGGCAAGTATGACTCCCATATGGGCTCTCGATGTTGAAAACGTCCGTCAGCTTTCGAATGAAGTGCCATCCATGGTGCTTGGGGTTCGTTCGGTTGATATGCTGGAGGATATGGATTTCGTTTTCTGCAGAGGCTCGTCTCTTTGAACCCCTGGTTGCGTTGACCTTGATAGCAACGTACTTCTCTGCTGACCAGCGCCATCTTGAAAAACTCGGTCAGTGACTCTTCTCTTCTTTTCCGTAAACCATTGATGTCAAGGTCCTACCGGTTGAGATCTCGAGCAAGCCAGACTGTTGAATTGGCGCCGTACCCAAGCTTGGTCGCCACCTGATATCTGCCATGCAGCAGTTGTCCCAGCCTAATAGGATAGAATCGCTCCGGGCTGTAATGTGGCGTCTTTTCTTCCTCGACAAGACATGTAAGATCCAGGCGTGCTGCGGGTACGGCGGAGGGCGCCCAAGGTTGGTGGTACAACGCCATGAAAAGCCTGAGCCTGATCATTCGTCAAGTTTCGTTGGTGCAAGAGAATTAACAAATATTTACAGGGCTTTCGGAGAGCGCCATATCATGAGACCTTGTATATGAAGGGCTGCTCTGCGTTGCTTTGATGATGACGAGAGCGAGTGAATGCGGCGTCGATAAGCAAAAGCGGGGCGTGTTTGTTCACTTCTTAGATCCATTGTTGGCTGACGCCTCAGAAGTCAAATGTCACAGCCAAGACGGCGCAGGTGAATGAGATTCATATCTGTTTGCCCTAGATTGATTCTCAGCCGATGTAAAAGAAAAACCAAAGCCTCGGGAAAAAATAGAAGGATTGCCATATTGCTTCGGAACAAGATACTGAAGCTTAGGCTAGAAATATGCCATGATTTTCATACCAGAGACCTCTGATCTCTTTGTATGCACGAGCCTTTGTGAAATGTTATACTTGTAAATATTGCTTTGGTTGTTTCTGGTCTTTTTTCTTTGTCCTGTCTCAGCCCCCTTATTCGTCAGTCAAGGAACAATATCGACAAACATTCTCCTAGCTAATTATACCAAGCATAAATACACCTTAAAGACAAGCTTTCCTGTCTTGTTGTGTTATATTCTCAAGATGACTCTCTGCCACTTCCGTCCCTCATATCTAGGCATTTTTTGGATGGACTGCAAGCCTGTCAAACATTATAACTCTCCGCTCTTCCTTGGCTTATCTAACAACGCAATGCTAATAAAGGCGGATACCGTGATAGTCCTGTACGTAAAGACATGCAAAGACTGTATTACTTTACTAATCTTCCTAGGGGTCCACCGTATGTCTCCGCAAAAGATTCGGTTCGTTATATTGCAGGGCTTGTCTTCGAGAGAAGCAGATATCTCACTTCATTTCGCATGAGTAGAGACGGCCGGTTTGATTTCTCGATAGAGAGCTGCAATGTAGCTCAGAAGAAGCCTTATACGGGGCCGAATGCTCAACAGTTTTATTGGCCGACGGGCGGAGACCGCGATGCCATAGAAGCAGCTCTGAAGGAACGAAGACCTGATTTCCCGCGCTGTAGACTTGATCAGTGAATTCTTCGGGCGAAACGAAATCTGTATCATTTCTAGGCTGCGGGCTACATGTGTTATCGAAGGTCGAGGTCTATGGTTCAAACTCTATCTTGAACCTTGGAATTTGAGACACCCTACAATATCAAGCTCTGATACAAGTATTTTTCGAAGGATTAGAATGAAATTATATTGCTGATGCAGCTAAGTCTTGATATTATCATAATCATATCCCCCTTCGGCCTCGCTCCCTTCATTTTGTTTTCCCGTGAGGCTCATAGTATGCACCGAGACTGTAATCAGTTAGCAAATGTTCTCACCGAAGGGCCAAAAGTAACTTACGCGATAATGACGTAGCAGGCAAACATCAGAGCTCCTTTCAGGCCGATAGCTCTGATGGCAGTACCCGCACGACTGAGAATCAGTAGGTTGATCAACAGACCTGATCCAACCAATGTCGTAGTTTCGAAGACGTTGAAGGCCATCTCGAGGTCACGGCCTAGCATCCATGCTATCAACACCGTCAAGGGTGCGACGCAGAGAGCGATTTGGATCGCTGATCCGACGGCGACGGAGATAGCAAGCTCGAGCTTATTCCTCATGGCCACTGTGACGACGGTCACGTACTCCGCGATGTTTCCAACCACCGGCAGAATGATAAGACCGATTAAAGCCTCTGATAGACCACCTTCATGAGTGACATCGTCAATCGTCTTGACGAGAAACTCTGCGTTCATCGACATGAGCGCCGATGAAACAAACAGAACTGTAACAGCAGCCACAGTGCCGCTCGTACTCGAAGGGTGCGATGGGTGACCCGGTACTTCCGGTCGCTCCATAATAGTTCTCGACTGAGCACTCCCAACCGAAAGGTCCCGCATCTCCGAACCATGAAAATCAGTCCTCGAGCCAGAACGCGAATGAGATCGTGAGTTCCCTCTCGATCGATGTGACAAACTAGCACGGGACGTCTCCCTCTTCCCACGCTCCTCCTCAGCTTCCGCTACGCTCATAGTATCAAGCGTCGTGCTCCTCGCGCGCGTTGGAACTTCCTGGTCTGCAAACCGGATAAGTCTTGAACTATGAGATGTTGAGCCCTGGTTTCGTCGGTGTTGATGATTCTCTGTGTGCAGTGGTTGTAACGGGATTGCTGGTGCTTCAACGTGCTTGGGTCTCATCTCATACGCGAAATACACGATGTAGATGACGAGGACGACAAGAGATGAAGCGCGGCTCATGCTCAACGCGGCCTCGCTCTTCTTTCCTTTCATGTGGAAAGTGTAGTCAAATGCCGTCTGTTCAAGTCAGTAGTTTGTATGAGTGAGAGAATGAGTGAGCTTACAGGGATGAGAATAACAAATACTGAGACGAAGAGGAGAGCGGCCAGGAGCTCAGACTCTTCCATGCTGCTGTGAGGATCGATATTGGACATACTGCTTGCAAAAAGCGCAGAGCCCAGGATGAGAAGAAGGTTCACAAGAACACTACCTAGAATCGATGCTTGGACGATGCGAATGTGATTATTCACCAGCGCAACCCTGTCAAAGTCAGTTCTCAGTCTCACGGACTCAATCTCATCTCAACTCACACCCTGCATCATATTAGTAAAAAGTCTCTTACAATCTCACAAAAAAGCTCACAAGATAATCAACTCAACAAGGTTTCCAAGCGTAATGTTCAGCAGCGCACCGATAGTATCTCCAGCATCAGCAGCAATACGCTCCGTCGCCTCCGTGAGCATAACAGAAAGCGGCACGATAGCAATCGCATTTGTCATGAAAATCGCAAGAGGGTTGATTTTCAACGAATGCGCCGCCAATCCAATCGGTACAAAAACCAGGAGCCAATTGAGTTTCGATGCAACGATCGTTGATCGAATTTGACCGAAAAATGAGACTCCCTCATTGTGACTGCTAAAGTCGAATTGCGTGCGATCAAGAGGCGGTGACTGCGTCTCCAAATCATTTGAGTTCGAGATTCCAAGCTGTTGGTATCGAACGCCATCTCCTAAACGCGACGATGCACGAAGCGCTCGCTTCATTGTATCTTTTTTTGTTCACAATCAGTTCTCCCGTTCATTTCCGACATCTCGTTTAAAAAAAAGGGGGGGGGGGGGCTATGCGCGCACCTCGTATACTGAAATCGATGCCATGGTGATTCAGCGGGTCAGGCGCGTCGTCTTCATCTTCGCTCGCACTTGACGGTGAGCAGTCATTGTATCTGGTGGTCTCCGTGGCGAGGGAGGGACTCATTGAGGTTGAGAGAATATGTGTGAAAGGATGGAAGAAGCTGGAACAGTGAGTGAGAAAGGGGGGCTCATAATTTAAAAGGAGGCCTCGCGATAATTTGATCGCTAAGGACGCCGCTAATAAGCACTGTTGTCAATTTACCCCTGATTTCTTAGGCTGGGTACTTGCGACGATAATCCCAAGTCCTCCCTGGTTTTTTAATTGATAACATTGGGGAGGGGACCCCCAGTGGATAAGGATAAGGGTACTCTACTGTAGCGAGGCATTTTTAGCGTCACGAGCAAGATCTGTCTGCTTGCAGTTCATTGCATTGCAGTGCATACAGCACCGCCTCTGCGCCATTTATTCCATTCGTCTGCTCTTTTAGCCTGTGATTCACAGAATATCTTGTTTTTTACTTTACAGATCGTTCCATCAAGCTTCTAGCCCGGAAGGGGGGGAAACGCCCCCTAGTCAAACTCTCACGGGAGATGACGGCGCCCCGCATGGAGGGTCCAGCGAAGCTAAGGTTGAGCATTGACGAGGTAAATCGTAATTAAAATCTGCTTAAAACCGAGGGGGCCTGAAGCTTTGTCGGTATCAAGGTGAAGCGTGAATCGTAGCAAGAGAGCAATGCGATTTATACGGGAGGTGAAGATCAACGACTGTCAGAGACATATTGATAGCTGGTTGAGCCGCTGGAAATAAGCCTTTGCCAAGGCTCTTGTGATGCAGCCTCAATGCTTACTTTGCTTCTGTTGGTTCATGTTTCGAATAGCAAAAGCTCCGTTATCTTATCTCACCTGGAGATGGAACATGGCTGAGAACTTGATATCACTGATCTGCGAATTGGTTGATGTGTTCACAGCTAGTCAAGAGAGTGTTTCATACCGACACTTGATTGCCACGATACTCTCATGGCGCGATAGTGCATGATAAAATTCAATACCCAACATTCTCGATGAGAAATGCGTTCACACTCGTTTCATTATTGCAGATACAGAGAGAACCGACAATATCGAAATAAACTAAATAGCTTGATACACAGCAAGCATGTATTTTCAACTATTATAGAATAACACCCGAATAATCATTGATTGGTTGATAAGTACAGCAACGTGGCCTTGTCCTTGCAAACTCACTTTCTGCCCATGAGAAACTATAATCGCAAGAGCATATCCTCGAAACTCTATGTTATGACAAAACCGAGTACTGTTCCTTTGGACCATCAAGCCACTTAACAACTTTCCCTCTGTCAAAGTCAGATGAGGAGAAATTTCAAGTCGATTACGTAGACGACTCCACAAAAGCCAAGCAAACAACGCATCCTCTCGGACAGTTTTCGTTGTCCGATGTCTCGCTGCCATCCCAAAGAGTATGACATGCCCATCTTGCATCATCGATTGGTTGACATCTGTGGCGACTCAAATGCTCTGGCAGGTCCCGGGGATCTGGACTTAGACTAACCTCGATATCGGACAATGTAGAATACCGATACTTACAATGAAAAGGCCGATTCCGAGAGACGATAAATTAAAGTAGTAGAGAATTTAGTACATAATAAGCTCAAGTTCATCTATGTTATCTCCTAGCATTTCCAACTGAGTTCAGGTATTTGAACAGCCAGATATATATCATCATGTCTTCAGTCAAAGCCATCATCTTCGGCGCAACAGGCGCAGTTGGTCGTGCAGCAGCCTTGGAAGCCCAGTCACGCGGCGCACAAGTCACTCTCGCCATGCGCAACACCAAAAAGCCTATTCCGGGCTTTACACCCGAGCTTGAGAAGAAATTGGGCTTCACTCGCGTTCAGGCCGATCTCTCAGACCCCAAGTCCATCCAGCGCGCCGTTTCTGAATCAGGAGCAACTGTAGCATTTTCATACATACTCTTCGAAGCAGAAGACGGCCTGTTGGAAACGTACAATGCGATGAAGAGAGCTGGCATCACGCATGTCGTGCTACTCTCCTCGTTCTGCGTTACGGAGAATGGAGGTGCCAAAGCATCTTCTGAGGCAGAGGAGATTCTGGCTGTTGTCCATGGCAGGGCTGAACTTGCACTTGCTGAAAGCGGTCTTGCTCACACCGTCATACGTCCTGCGTATTTCTCAAGCAATATCCAGATGCTCGAAGATTGGGAAGAGGTCAAGTCGGGACAGCTCGAGCTGGCTCATCCCGACGCACCGTTCGACTATCTCGCCCCCGAAGACGTCGGCGCACTCGCAGGCGCAAGAATCGTAGCAACACCGCCTCCAAGGGATCTGGTTATATCTCAATGTGGACCAGAGTTGCTCTCCCAGCGAGCAGCATGGAAAGTTGTGAGCGAAGGCCTGGGTATGGACATCAGCATCAAAGAGATCAACAGCGATGAGCACAGAGAGAAGCTTAGATCAAGAGGCTTTCCTGAACCTATGATCAAGTCTGCTGTTGAGAGACTAGCGGATCTTGGACGCGATCCAGCGAGCTTGTATGAGCCGGAGACGTACAAAGAGGCGTCGATGAATTTTAGGAGGTATACGGGCAGACAACCTACTACGTTCAAGGCTTGGGTTGAAAAGCACCGAGAGGAACTTTTAGCGAATTAGATTCAGATACCGGGTTAAACAAGTGACCAGAATTATCACTTCAAACCTTGGACACTGAATGGATAGTTTTAATCCTTGTCCGTCAACACCATAACTTAACTTAGCGCGCAACCAAGCTAATCTCACAACCTTATCTGATTTCACCATCTCAACCCAACCAATCAAGCCTCAGTCAAAAGATCTAACGCCAAGCCCTTCCTGTCAGCAATCTGCTACAGCATCAGCAGCCTCAAGTGGTCAATGCAGTCTCAGCCCGTGTTCCCAGTGAAACCCGCTCAAGCCCCAAGATGTCAATAATCCGTATCACAAAATTGGACTACAGCGGATCTACAAAATAGTGCGACGAAACATCAAATCCTTCAGAACATAGCGGTGCAGACCGCCTCACCGCCTGGTTTCACAGTGTTACATGGAGTACCTGTCACATCCCTACCCCAGTAAAGTTTACCTTGCAAAAATACAGGCCTGAACTCAGCAAACTTTACCCCTTGACTGGCCTGCCGCTGTCACGCGACCATCGCGATCGCCACCGCCAACATGAACACCAAGCATAACATCACGAACAATCAAATAGAAGGTAGTCAAGTATGCATTTGTTCAAAAAGAGAACTCTAGACGCTATACACAAATGATCCAAGAAACAATGCCCAGAAAAGACCATGCCATAGCGACCGTGAACACAGTCCCCATCCCCTTCCGCCGAAAACTCCGGATAAGTAAGTTCAAGTCTGTCTGGTTATGAAAGCCAATTCAAGCCAGAAAAACGATAAAAAAAAAAGAAAAATGATGACATGGATGTTTTATCCGGCCCGTTCCCCTTCTATCACGCATCGTATCGTCGCCCTTTTTACAAAGAGAAAAGTATATCGAAAAAAGAAAAAGAGATTATTATTTTCGCTGTTCCAAGATTCGAGAGTGAGACCCGTCTTCATCCATCCGGGGATAAGAAACTAGGGTTGTTCTGTCGTGATACTTGATGATGCAATGTGTGCTTGAAGATACACACAATTTAAGCAAAGTTTGGTTCCCAAAAACGCCGGTTGATGCAGATATAAAAATGACATGTCTATGCGGACAGAGAGTGATAGCGCCAGAGACGTTGGCGCTCGAGCACCCACCATTGGGCTATGGGTATAGCTTCGTTGGCCCACTGTGCGGCTTCGTCGCCGAGAGCAGAACGAACCGCTGTTTCGAGCTCTTCGGGTGACCACGCAGCTACGGGTTTGAGCTCCATGGGATCGTTGACGGCGTCGGTGACTCGGTATTCGATGACCTTGTTGAGGGGGATGACCAGACGCCAGGGGACGTCGGCGGATGTGACGCCGAGCATGCCGGCGCCCGAGTTGACAACGGAGAACGCCCAGGCTCGTCGGTCGCCATCGGTCTTCTTGTAGGGTCGAATGAGGGATTGACCTTCGTAGTCTTGTACGAGATCGGAGGCGATGTGGGTGTCCTTCTCGTTGAGGGAACCACTGTTGATGAGGAGGTCGAGGATGGTCGGGAGGATAGAGATGGTGGTGGTGTTGGCGTCGTATTGGACTCGGGGGAGGTGGGGGTGTCGGAAGGTCAGGCCGACTCGGTAGTTGGAGATGAACTGGTTCTCGTATGTGCCCTCCTTGCCAGCGCCATCGTCCTTGAAAGAGTGGCCGTGATCACCGGCGAAGACAACAAGGGTCTCGTTGGCGATGCCTTGGTCGTCGAGGAGGTTCATCAAGCTAGCCATCCAGCCGTCGTGGTAACGAAGAGTGTTCAGGTACTTGTTGAAGTTGTCGTGCACATTGTTCATGCCGGTGTGAGAAACGTAATCATAGTAAGGAGTGCCCTCGGGAAGACCCCAAGCGTGGTGGGTAGTACTAGTAAAGTGAGTCAACCACATGCGCTGGTTGTTGGCAGTAGTGTTGGTGATGAAGTCTTGAAGATGGGGCATGAGGATGGGCTCGGGGTAGGCGAAGTAGTTGATCTTCTTGCCCAGGACGTCCGACTCGTTGAAGCGCCAGTGGTGCTCGAGCTGCTTCTTGGTGATGATGTGCTGGAAGCCAAGCTTGGCATCGAACTTCTCTTGGCGATCATACTCCTCAATCTCAGCCTCGAAGAGAGCAGTCTTCCACTGCAAATCGCGGAAATCGGCGTCGTCAGAGGATGTGTTGGTCTTGACCTTGTTGAGCATGCTGAGAATCTGAGGAATACAAGGCTGGTAGCTGTCGGTGTCGGCTTCGGCGAATTTCTCAACAGGCATGGGGTAAGCACCGCAGTGGTTGGCGCAGTAGCTCTTGGTGGACATTGTGGCGGCGGTGTAGGCGGTCGCAACATTGATGCCACCGAAACCCTCCTCCGCTTGATCGTGCCATGTGTAGTTGGGCTTCGCGTACGGCTTGCCGTTCTTGTCGGTGAAACCTTGCTTCAGGCCTGTGATCTTCTCGATATGAGGCATCATCTGGGACAAACGCTCGTTGGCCGCATCCTTCTCCTTCTGACTCTTGTTGAGATCCATGATCAGGCTGTGGGTATGAGAGCCTTGCTGCAGAGGCCAGAAGTCTTGGCGAAGACTCTCCATGAGGATGAAGACAACATGCTTAATCTTGACGTCGCCATTGCCAAGCGCTTCCTTGAGAGTGGGCAGAATATCATTATCGAGGTTGGTGATCTTCAATGGGTCCTGAACGGGGTTGTAGTAGGGATCCTTCTCTTGCAGCGAGACCTGGGGGCACTTGTGTTCGGAAATGATAGTGCTGGCCTTGCTAAGTGAACCGTGGTAGCCATTCTTGAAGCGCTTAGGATCGAATCGGAAAAAGCCACGGGGTAGGTCTCCCTTCTCGGGCAACCAGTCGACAGAGTGGTTTCGGTACGCCTCACCAAGAGGGCTCATATCCTTATTCATCAAAGGCGCCCAGCCCCTAAAGTAATCGCCCTCAGGCTGTTTCCATGTGGAATTGTTGATCAAATCGGGGAACGGGAAAGCGTTCTGAATCAAGCTGCGCTGCGCTTGGCAGAAGTCGGGCTCGGGAGCGAAAACATCGAGCATCGAAACAGGGAGCGTAATTGACAAGAAGTCGTACGGCTTGGCAGGTCGAAGAATCAGCGTGAGCATGAGGAAAAGAGCCAGGGCAATTTTCCACAGCCACGAGAAGAATGGGATTCGCGCGAAGAATCGAGCAATCTTGCCTCGAACGGTAGCAAACTTCTCTCCACCCACGCGAGGAGGGTTTTCGGCGCTGGATCGGAAATCCTCGTCCATCGAGTATGTATCGGTCGATTCGAGATCGGCATCGGCATTCTTGAGAGCTGAGTATCTGCCGCGCTGGATACCAGGAATTCGCACGCGAAAGCTTCGGAAGTAGGAGTAGACTAGCGGGTGAAGCAAAAAGTTAGCGGGCGGACCAAAACAGCCGATGTCGCAGAGACGAACCTGAGAGGATGTTCTCGCCAATTGCGCCGATAAAAGCACCAAATGCGCGGTAGAAGAATCCATGGATGGGAATGGCGAGAATGAGCAGGCCAATTCCGCATGCTATCACGGCTTCGCTGCCGCTGAAAAGTACCTTGAGACCCTCCTTGCTTGTAGCGTAAGCTGTCGCATCGCGCCAATCTAGCTCTCCACCGGTCTTAACGAAGAATCCAAGCTGCGACGCCGAGCCGCCGATCGAGATAAGTCTGCCAAGTCGCGCAACGTCAGTTTGCATGGTCATCTCAAATTGGGGGCCATCGCAATCGATCGCCGAGAAAAAAACGTACGTAGCTATGGTACCAAACAGACACCCAATCCAAGCCCACGGTGTCTTGGACTGACTCAAAAACAGCCTCGCTATGCATATCGCTAACAAGTCGAAGAGGAAGAATGTCGGTAGATATAGGATGAACGCCGAAGCGGGTACCGTGAAGAAATGTGTCCACAGATGCAGCAGTTTGCTGGCAAGTATCGAGACGAAGAAGACGCCGAAAACATAGGATACCGAGAAGAGGAAACACATCTTGCCTGGGCTCTTGCGCGGTCCGTCGTTGAAAAGAGACTCGGACGCAGTGGCCACTTCGCTGATTGTTGAAAGGAGGGAGGGCGGCGCCAACGAAAACGACGATGTTTGTGGATTAGAGATTTGTAATGGGGGGGAAAGGAGAAGAAAAGCGAAGGGGAGAAGGGATCAGGAAAAAATGAAGAAAATGATGGAAATAAAACAGAGCCAAGAAGTCTCGTCTCCCCCCAAGCTAAAGGGTCTAGTACAGTTAATGACAGGGCCGAGGTGTAGGCTCTGGCTTTGGCTTGGGGAGCGGGTGTCGTGTGTCGCAATGGAACGAGCTGGTCTGGACTTGGGCGATTTGCACCTTCCTTTCCAATGAGCGGGAGAATGTGGGGTAGACACCATCAAAAAAACATGCAGAATCAACCAGAGGCTCGAGGCCAAATAAGAAAGGGGTCGCGTGTTCAGGGGTCAGTGGCACGGCATGGCCCTCCCAAAAGTAGCTCATTAGCTCCTCGGCGGCCAGATTATTAGGGGCTCGTTTTAGCAGGGTGCAGCCCCGCCAATGATTTTTTCTAGGGAACCGAACCTAACCCAGGGTCGCAACGTGGCTAATACTGTACCCAAGAAGAAAAAAGGCTTGGCCGTCAAAGCTAAGATGTCTGGTGTGCGGTGCAGTGTTGTGCAGTGGCGTAACAAATTGACCGGCTGAATTGCACAATATGGTATGGCGCATCTCTTTTGGTCGAGCTACATCAGCATGCAGTTACTGTCCGCTGATGGGCTTGACAGTCGAGAGGTATTGTTTGCTGCGTTCCCCTGCTGCGCTACGCCACTCTACAACGCCCAGGCATCCATGGCGTGCATGTCAAGGGCCGCCGGGGCCGTAACAATGCTCTTCCGGGGTGGGGTAGCCAGGCTGTTTGTGGTAATTACTGCGTGGCACGAATCCCGAATCCTTTTAGAGTTGCTGGGCTGAAGAGTATTTACACCGTGAAACCAATGTAATCTGCATGCACCGCCACTACTC
Source organism: Fusarium lyarnte (nom. inval.) (assembly GCA_014898885.1). NCBI lineage: Eukaryota > Fungi > Ascomycota > Sordariomycetes > Hypocreales > Nectriaceae > Fusarium > Fusarium lyarnte (nom. inval.). The sequence goes on from JAAVUB010000599.1 coordinate 13,449, forward strand.
TGCAGCAGTCGTTTACAACCATTGCCTTGATTTGGCGTGTTCCTTTGAGCGGGGGTGATTTATTGGCGCTGCGACTCTCTGCCTGTTTCGATCTTCGATTGGGATCATCTTTTGATGGGATTGAATTGGATCATCAATTATGTCCACCGCGGTTAATGTCTACCGCGGTTACAGATGAAAAACGGAATGCTTGGCACAGTAAGCATAAACTAGATCCTTCAGCCCTTCATAATCTGTCATCATATTACCCGTCTGGCTGCGGGATCGGCCGCTGCGATGCATACTGTACCTCCTTCACAAGCTGCAAGCTACAGTTTCATCATATGCTCACCGATGGTTGAGAGCTCTGACATATTCGCATCCTTTGACGTCTCCCTTTTTACGGCCCTGACAATATAACTGGTCGTATCGTATACTCCCCCAGGGCTGACTCGTTGGAGGTGAGAGTCGCAGCGGGTCCCCGTGTCGGCGTAGCACGACCCTTCTAGCGTGCTTCTGTCATAAAAAAAGAATCAGAGCCTTTCCAACGGCGGCAGTTCATCTGCAAAGGCTGCATTGACAAGCGGGGCCCTCTTCTCCTTTTTCGGTCAGCACCAGGTTCCAGCCTCCAGACAGACAGAGATGCTCTAGACGGCTCGGCATTGCTAACCGTGGATGATCAGAACATGTCCCAATGTCATTTCCGTTAATACGAGCATCTCCATCTCATAGACTTTCGATAGCTTCTCCTTTGTGTTCCGTGATCCGAGAAGAGAGTACTTGGGCGGTACACGGCACACGAGATAGACGATCAACCTCCACTCCACTGTCATGCCGCTGCAACAAGCCATGAAACACCTTGTCCCTTGTCACATCTGACGATCACTAATTTCTCGTTACATAACCCACCGACAGTCGACGACCGAAAAAGACAAAAACAGACCAAGTCAGTGTGTACCTGGCAGTTTTAGCTCATAAAGTCGAGCTATTGTTTTCTCGTGGTAATTGAGCACGCGACACATGTTCCAAACAATACGACGTGGTCGGATATGCCGAGCCTTTTAGTCACTCAGAATGGCGACAATTTGCTTGGTACGAGCGTGATCAACATTGGCACCTGGACAAGCTTTTCTGGGCCGTGCACGGGGACTTCGCTAATATTCTCACCACGCTAGCACGGATTTTGCTGTTTTGGTTTAGGTACTGTAGGGTAGTCTTGACTGCAGGTCACCTCAAATATCAACAATAGGTACTTGGTGATGGCCCATGGATATGTCGCTGGTCTTTTGCAAGCTTATGGGGAGCTCTATTTGCATCCGTTCCTATTCTATCTATGAGTCGAGGCTTGCGTTGGAGAAACGATCCGAGTAAAACACTTAGAATCATACCATTGAAATGGACTGAGTGTACCTGGAGAGACATATCATTGCAAGTTTGTGTAATCATGCAGTGTTCAATAATCAAGTTTCCAGCTGTATTTATGTCATTCCTAAAGCGCTCAACATATGGACACTCTCTATTTGATATCTTAAATAAAATATTGCGTCTTCTACTCTCGCAGCTTTGACATGTATGCTCTTATCTCAAAGTTTGAAATATCACTCTTATCGATAATACTATACTATCCTAGTCCGGCTGCCTGGGCTGCCTAAAACGCCCCCACCTCCACATCCACACGTGATTTCGCGATTGGTTTTCGTGAACTGACCAAACCAACAGCTTCTTATCGCGCCCACTCATGTAGGAATGTGGATATCAGCCCCCAAACGCAAGCTGATATCTCGTATAAATAAGTACAGCGCGTCTGCCCCAGACAAATTATACCGAAAACTTCAAATATCTCAACCCTATCGCGTCGCCATGTTCTCTAACGAGAAACCTGACCCTCCCACAGTCGGCTGCTATCCAGGCCTCGGCATGAACCTTCGGTATCACAACTACCACCATGAAGGCGAAATCTATCCAACCGCAATTCACTACAACTCCGCCGGGGCTGAATCTGATATGTTGCTTGTACGGGAGGCTGCCATGATGATCGTGATGAATCAATTGACGGATAAGCCTGACTGGCATGTAAAGGTATGAATGAGTGAATCTAACATCGAATGAAGAATGAAGCTCATTGGATCAAAGGTCTTTGATGAAGCCATCGCGGAGAAATGGATTCATGAGGCCCTTGCTCTTCCAGTTGATCCTTTGTATGACGAGATTGTGCAACATGTGAACCCCGGGTCCAGAAGCGGCGCTGGTTTTGGACCCGACAGGCTCAAGTACATCTTAGATCGTGGATGTCTCGAATATGTGAGAACGCCTAGTCAGTTCTCCCGTTCCGCGCTCATTATTTCAGTGTATCAAAGAGCTTCGTGTCAAGGCCAAGTTCTTCGAAAAGACTGGTCTCATACCAGCTTTGGATGCAAACGCAACAGTCATCAAATCAGATACCTTCATCGATGATACCCTCCATGAACGTCTTCGAGATGCCTTTGCGAAGCTTAAGGAAGAACAGAAAGATAACCCAGATTGGCATCCTCGAACCAATGACATGGTCCAGAACCTAGTGCACCCTTCTCTTTATCCGCTCGTGTACGGCCGTTCTCGCGTGTTTCGTGACGAGGTAGTTGGCGTTGAAGATGCAGTCGACAAATGGAGCGGCAAAGGAGAAGTCATACCCAAAAAGCCGGCCGATGTCCCACGAGGCTACGATACTCGCTACCATATAAACTGGGCGGTGAATGGTAGTCATTCGCATGAACTGTTTTGGTCTGATGCCTATCAGTGGCTCCCGTCCAACGTGAAGCTCATGGATGATGGAAGCGTCAAGTTGACGAGCTATATCAACAATCTGCATCCCAAGCATAGTGATATTTATGAGACGGTTGAAAAACTCATTGAAAGGGCTCTTCCCGCCTGGGATCACAGTGTGTCGTTTGTAAGAGGCTGGGACATCGTCTCCGCTGGCCGGACTGAGGCTCGCTTCCCGCGCCCTGAAAACCCTGAGTGAGTAACAGCCATTTGCTGGAGTGGCACTGCGAAAATGTTTACTAACGTTCGCAGTGACGAAAATGAGGAGAATTGGACCCCGCGAATCGATGATTTTACGCCTCATGATGCAGGGGAAGTTGAGTATGAAGACGTCATCAGAGACGCAGATGGCGATCTCCTTTATAACACTCGAAAGAAAAGTGCTTGGGAAGAGATCAGAGAGCCCGTTCAACCTGAGGCCCCAGAGTTCAAAGCATGGGACTATGGTGTCAAGCCAGGAATGTCATTGCGCGAACGGTTCAAGGACCTCCAAGTCATCGTCAAAATGGCTTCCATCGAGCTCACACCCGACAAGCCGACATTTCCCGCGGGCGGATGGCATGTAGAAGGCCAAATGAACGAGCACATTGTTGGCACGGCCCTGTACTACCTCGATTCAGAGAATGTAAAGCCCAGTTATCTGCAATTCCGCATGCAGACTGACTACTACCAAGAGGGCTGGAATATCGGCCAGGATGCTTTTGGTTGGATGGAGCAAGTTTACGGCACCAACTTGAGAGGTGGAGATTGTCTTCAGCGTTATGGAAAGATCGAGACGAAGCAGGGCAGATTACTGGCGTTCCCGAATGTTTTCCACCATAGGGTTTCGCCCGTGGAGTTGGATGACAAGAGTAAACCAGGACATCGGCGGTTCATAGCACTTTGGCTTATCGATCCAAGGACGAGGATCATAAACACGGGAAACGTGCCGCCTCAGCAGAAGAACTGGTGGATGGAGAGTGCATTCGGGGGCTTGAGTGAGGAGAGTGTGAAGAATGTTCCCAACGCTGTCGCGAAGCTGGTGGCTGGGGGAGAGCCAGAGCATCCTGGACTGACAGTTGCGGCAGAAAGTGGTAACCCTCTTCCGGAGGAGCTGGTGAATATGGTCCAAACTGAGGCTGATGAGTCGACGATGCCGATGTCGTTAGAGGAAGCGAAAGAACATCGGTTGAAGCTTATGGACGAGAGGACTAGTTATCAGCGTGATGCAGAGCGAAGCTGGTCTGGTATCCAGTACAGCTTTTGCGAACATTGACCTTTGTGTTGAGCTTAATTTTATGCTTGTTTTAACGGACAGACTTTGAGGCTTGGTTTAGGTTTGAAGGAAGTTATGCAGCATTGGCCGTTAGATACTTTAAAAAAACGATAAGGATAGTGGATTTATTGTATGACTATGTGAACTTTATGATGTTGGGGGTTGAAAACCTTCCTTAGACGACAAGCTGAATTGACGAGGCCCAAAAGGTAAGCCAGATGCGAGGATGGTCATAGGATCCAGAATACATAGCAAAAGGATGGAAGATAGACGCAGAAACAGGAGAAAAAGTCGGCAAAGGGGGATTGCCCTGGCCAAGCGGAGCCGAGACACATGGGCCTCGTCTAAGATGACAACTCATCGGCCTCCTCATCGGCCTCTTCAAGAAGGGCATTCAAGAAAGAATTCGCCTGACGAGAAGCATGGGCCATAGCATGGGCAATTCGCCGGCTCGCAGAACCAGCCCTTCCTCGAGGCTCAGCGAATTGTACATTGGCATCTTCCTCCAAGGCCTCGATTCTCTGACGCGAAGAGGCTTCTGAGGAAGAAGACCTCGATCGGTACTCGCGATCGGATACTTTGCTGGGACTTTGATAAGAGAACGGCCCAACGTTATCGTCACCGTAGATATCTGACTCTTCGTCTTCATCTGGGTTTCGTCGGCCAGCAGTAGTGTCATCGCGCAACGCCCTGGACTTGCTGCGACGCCGATCATGCGTCTGAGTGTCTTTGCCTTGTGGCATGTGCTGAGACTGGTAAATGCTAGTATGTCTCGAATGGGATTCACTTGCACCGCGCAGCAAAGCATTTCCGATATCGCCATCGTCGTTCTCACTCTCGGGCGACTCTTCTCGGCTCGACCCTCGATCACTACTCAAGCATTCATTCAAGTCATCAAACGCCTCTCTAAGTTCTTTGTCGATGTCCTCGCGCTCAGGTGACTCTTCTGGGCTTGATTCCCGATCGCTGTTCGAGCTACTTGATGATCCCCGATCTAGTGGCGGTGACATTAATTCTGATACACCATCGTCAGTAACCTAAAATCAGAAAGACATTAAAGTTGCCAACTTACTCAGTTTGATCAACTCATCATCTGGAGTCTGGCGATCCTTTCTCGCCTGCCAATGATCGACCAACGCCTTGTACTGAGGGTCTTCCTTATCGCCGTCAAACACGCGAAAGTCCTCCGCAGCGGCCCAGCCTGTCTCACACTCCCACGGGAACCTCTTCCCAAGAGTAAAGAAGATAACGGGGTATACTCTCTTGCTCATCTTTCGTTGACCGTCTTTGTAGCCCTCTGCCCAAACACCAGCGAAACCATGGCCTTTGTCATAGCAGGCCGGTAACTCATCAACCGACTCCAACAGTCCACGGTCAACTGGCACGAGGTACTTGCTCCGGAATCGCGGGTAGGACTCCCAGGGTAGAACGTAAGCGGGATAGCAGAGGCCATCGTCCGGCCACTTGATCCAGTAGATCGTCTTGGTGGTAATCTCAGCAGGCTTTTCAGTGCCGTCTGGATCCCGTGATAGGATCGTCCGTTTTCGAGTCTGTACCACTCGTCGCTGGGGAATATGTCGCGGATGGGAGGGGTTGATGTCACTAAGAAGCTGTGACATCTCCTTGTCATTGCCTCTGCCATGTCGATGACGATACGCGTGGTCAACAGTCGTATTGTTGACTTGACTCCCAGCCTTCCGCTTAGGCTGTGTGACGACCTGGTCGTTGTGCAACTTTGCAAAGGCAGCGTCGCAACCAATGACTCTGATGCCAAAAGCTTCAATGGCCGATGCGCGAGTAGGTTGGAGCCCATGCGCTATGGCATGCCTCGCGGCGGCCTGCGCCGGTCGTGCAAGGCCATCGAGGGGCAAATCATGCTCTTGGCACTGGAAGACATACCATTGACCACTTCCTGCCGGTGTCTCCGTTACCTTCTGCTTGGTGAACCCTTTGCCTATTTCTGCGGTCGTGATGTCGCGACAATGTGCACGACGCTTAGGAGATGGAGGGGGCTCGGAATTTTCTGGGGAAGTCCGTTTACTGCTGGGAGGGCTCTGAAGAGGAGGATAAGGAGGAAAAGCAGGAGAATAATTCTCTAGACTGACTGGTGCGTCGTGGTAGTTGTCATCGTCTTCATGGGCGTCCGGCGTAGTTGGTAGGTTCGCAATGGGCTGTGTTCCCTCTCCCTCCTGGTGCCAGAGCATGAGCCTCATGAGATCTTTGGTCTCATCCATAAACTCGTCGATAAACGGCTTGATATCATCAAAGGAAATAGGGTTCTTCCGTGCTTCTCTGGTGAGGCGGCTAGTGACTCTCTTCAGCTCTCCTCCCACCTCTATAACACGAGCGAGAAGTTCAGTAGTATCTTGCCCAGCCTCTTTAAGCTCGGTGATCTTGTCACGGATTTCTATGGCTTCTTTGTTGAGGTGCAGCTGTTCATCCTTTGCCCGTAATAACTCGTACTGCAAGAGTTGCATGTGGCATTTGTTGACGCTCTTAGCCATGGCCTTGACAATGGCTAGCATCTCGAAGCTAAGTACATCTTGGGAACCACAATCGCCAGCCATGATTCCACTTGTTTGCAATGAAGAGAACTAAGGAGTCTGATAGTGAGGGTATCTGCAAAGGAAGTGTTTGGTAGTGGAGGTTGATGTTGAAGATAGCAATGACGATGAAGAGAGGAGAAGGAAAAGGAAAAGGGGGAACATGCGAAATAAATAACCAGTTTCTGTGTGAGAACATGCCTGTTCCCGCGTCCATGCATCTACAAACACTTAATCAAGTTGAAGCGTCATAAAATTGTGTCTAGTCGTTTGTTGTGTTACACAGTTTGCAAGAGTTGGCCAATGACGGTAAAGCATTTCTGGGCAAACATGAAGTGGCTTGCAGAAGTGCATGGACCTTGTTATCTCTTCTCTCTATGGATTTTAATGAAAGAAATCAGACTTCTTCAGAACTCAAAACAAAATATGAAAGTTACGGATGAAGTATACGGAAACAGTATTCCCATGTCAGCTCGGAAAAGTCCCATGGCATGCCTGGAGGTCCCATGGCTGCCAAACCTTAAAGATCTAATACCTTGCCACCAGGCATGGCCTACGGCTATATGCACCACTGTGGAGTGTATCCGTGGGCACTTGAAAGACGAGCTGTCATTCGTGTTGCCAATGTGCCAGAGTACGTCCTTGGCGAGTGGCTAGTTGTAATTTTCCGGAGGCCAATCTAGCCCTAAGAAACTCCTCGCAAGAGAGCAAACAAGCCGGCATACATGAAACCGCTTCCGCTTGTATGTACAACCGTGCAGCAGTACTGTACCATCATGAAAATTATGACCTGAATATCATATCCAGTTTTCGGAGAACAAAAAACCCAAGAAAGCAGCACGTTCCCGACACTTTAAGACATATAAATAACTGTGATTGCTTCTGGAGTGTGATTCGTGTTACCTCTTGACTATGCGATCTAGGCGGTGAGACAGGGATGCTCGATTATCGCAGCAGTAGGAATGTCGCACAAGCTTGAATTTAACGCTGAGATCTCGATTAGTGCTGCTGATAGCAGAGCTTGAGGTTCTAAGCGAGTGCATGATGCATGGCCTCAGCCCCCCAGAAAGCAGCGCAGCCTTGAGATGTCTTTGATGACTTGTCGTCAAGATAACCATAAGCGGGCTTCAATATAAGCTGAAAGAATGGCTAATTGAATAATCAGCACCACGTACAGCGATATTTAAAACGGTATTTGAGCTTATTGGAAGTAACTTTTCCAGAAGAGTTATTCACCGCACTTCAGAAACATCACAATGGCCACTCCTATGTATTCGCCTCTTGAAGAGGAAATCTTCAAATTATATCGCGAATACCGGGAAACAAAGTCCATCGACGACAAGGCCCTCTTTTTCTCACCGGAATGCCGTCAGATATGTCGCACAGACCCAGACTATGCCGCAAAAGACAGAGACACAATTCTCCGCTACCTTCGCGAATCAGGCGAAGTCCTCCAGAGAATCTACCGCGAAGCGGGATGGGACATTAGTGAAATGGATCCAGCTTCCGTGAGAAGCTTTTACACCATGCGACCCCTTCTCCCAAACGAAACAGAGGATTTTGCAACGATGAGGGAATTAGCTCCCGCTGGCTTCGCGTCTTTGGAGGAGGTTCGCGACAAAGCAGATGCTGAGATGTGGGAGGGGCTTAGAGTCAATATGTGGACGGAGGATAATAAAGGAAGAGGGATTTTGGTCAAGGTTCAGTATTGGTGGCGGAAAGAGGGTGGTGCGTGGAAGCAGATATTGCATGATATCATGTTCTTAGGGCCTGTTGATGGGACGGAGAAAGATGGGAGAGGTATCTTGGTAGAGGGGGGAGTCTGAGCGAACCGACCTCAATTCATCAATTGTCTGTGGAAGAAGTGTCCTTCGGGCGAGAATTGCAACTTGATTGAGGTGCTGCTGGTAAGAAATTCAGTGCTTGGTTCCCACTAATACCCTATAGGCCGACTGCTGTTTATCAGAGGAGCAAAGACCTTGAGACTCATTCTTCTCAAGAGCAGTCAGGTTAAGACAATTGGTGGGGGAATGTGCGCTTTGTTCCTTTGTTCAACCCCGCAGCTGTGTATGTAGCCTGTTGACAAGAATTGAATCCTGTAAACGCTGGATCCAGTAAAGCCCAGGCAGCCATTGCTCGCTCTAGGCCGCTACAGGCATAGCCTCCCACCATTTCAGGTCACTCTTCCTACCAACAGCACTGCCCTAAGGCAATTTTTTTACTACCAGCAGCAACTGTCAACCTTATAAAGTGGCCATCCCCAATTTAGTCTTGACAGCTTCACCCATTTCAATACAGAGGTTAAATATCTCTCAATACTCTCAGATCACACTGCGGCAATGCCCGGCCACTTTCTCGAGAGCCTGCCACCTGAAGTGCTATTCAGCGTTTCGGATTTTCTTGAGCCAGATGATCGAAAGAACCTCAGCTTGGCCAATTCCGGGCTTCGGACCGCAATGGCGCCATGTCTCTTCAAGATGCTACGGGTCAATTGCCCACTCATAGAGGATCACATCTTGCCAACAATCATCGATAAATACGGATCGAGTGTTTTAGAGCTGAGGCTGAATGTCACTTTCTACCCCAACGAGATGCCCGAGAAGACGGAAGAGGATTCGATCGAAGAAGAGGAAGAGGAAGAGGAAGAGGAAGAGGAAGAGGAAGAGGAAGAGGAAGAGGAGAGTGAGGATGAGTCTTCCGATGTGGATATGTCGGAGAATCAGGAAGATAAAGGCGATCAAGAGTCAGATAATGGCTCGGAATCTGAAGGAGTTATCGAGGTCTACAATGAAGATGAGGTAGAAGACGAAGACGAAGACGAAGGCGGTGACAGTGACTCAGACGCTGGACCCAAATGGTACTGGACAAACCCTCCCGCCTCAGTCTGGGCTCGGAAAGGAGAAGACACTTCAATCATCCGCGACCTTATCCAATTCAAGGGACTGCCTCGCTGCACAGCCTTGACCCTTTACACTAACGGCGAACAAGACTTTGAAGTGGATGCAGACTGGGATAACAACGATATCGGCAACAACTACATTTACTTTTGCTGCGAACCCGAAAATTGGGAAGAAGTCAAGCGTAAAGAAGAGAGGTATTCGTGGCGTGCGGCTTTGCGGGATATGTACCATGACATCGCTACACTTTCGTCAGCCGATGAGTTTACCATTCTGAACTTTCTTCCGCGCAAGACTTCCTTCTGGCAGGAACGGGAATGGCCCGAATTTCTGGGTCGGCTGAAGAAGTTGACTATCAATACATATGGCGGAAACAACGGCGCTGGTTGGCAGGTTAATACATTACCCGGCTTTCACGCTTTCTTCAATGATCTGCCGACAACCGTTCTCGCTCATGCGAACGCACTGGAATATTTTAAACTAAAGACTCACGACGATGGATTTCTAGGCGGCGAAGGCTCGTTGTACATACCCCCTGGTTCCATGCCGGCCCTCCGTTCCCTGCACGTGGACGGTATAGCAGTAACCTCCGTGCTGACAGATTACCTCAAAGCAACAAAAGGTACACTGTCTAAACTCTGCGTCACGGAATGCGTGGCGTTCGCTTCCGATCCCAATGGCGACGATGCACCAAAGTGGGCTGATCTATGGAAAGCTGCACGTCAGGCTCTTAGAGCACCGGCAGAGCTTATATGCGTGCCGACCAAGGAACGACCCATTACGGAAGATGAAGAGAATTACTATGGTGACGAGGCTTATGTGCCGCCGGCTAATGAGGATGACAAGATCCAGAACTGGAGAAGGAAGGTCAAGGATGAAGAAGGGCTGTGTATTTGGCCGTATGGGTGGTTGGATGAAAAGTACGGATCAATATATCCTGATCATGAGGTGAATCTGGAACGCCTTGAGAATGGGGAGGATAACTTGGAGTTTAAGCTGTTGATGGAGGAGGTGAAGAGGGGAGGGGGGAAATGCACAGTCTCTTGATTCGGTAGATGCATGACCGGTGGTACGAGCAAACCGTTTAGGTTATCGACAGACTAAAAGACCATTTGTGCTTCTGAGTCTATAGAGGGTCTTTCCAACTGATGTTGACTTCCATATCGCCCAAGACCCCAGCGGCGGATGCAATGCCAGCCATGCCAAACGCAATGCAATGATAAACCACGAACCGGAACCACAATGAAAAGGTCATGCTTTTCAATGATGTCTTGATATCCGCCAAGAGTTCGTGCGTACTCCTGCCCTTCCCTGTCTCGTCTATATCAGGAGCGGCCTCGACGCCCGCCACAGTCTCCGGAACCCCAATCACCGCGTGTATGATCTTCAACGTGAAGAAAACGCCAATAAGTATCACTCCGATCATCGTGGGATTTTCCTTCGACCATTCCTCAACAACATTGACACCGTTTGCTAACAGCAAGAACAGGCCGAGCTTGACGACAAGGTCTGGCATCTCGTCGATGATGTTGCAAGCTAGCAAGGTACCGATGAAGTGCAACCACTGCTTAGCTGTGACGCAGCGAAGAAGTCTGATGTTTGAGTCGAGAGATATAGAATAATCGGACATGATCGATCGAATCCAGAGGAACTTTAGAGGTGCGATGATAATCGTTGTGACGCATCTCACAAGGAAGGTCGGAAGAAGCCTTTGTAGGTGCGACTCGAGAACGGATTTTGCAACCGCGCCAACAAGCCATGTTCCCAAGCCTTTGATGGGATATATCGTCGACCAAAACGATGGATTATTCGTTCTCCCTAGAATTCCTGGCGTTCCGTCTTCAGAGGTTGAGGGTTTGAGTGAGTGGACGTGTCGCAGTGCAGTAAGTAACGGATAATAATCTTGGTATCCGTAGAGCCCCTATTCACGTCAGCTTGACTCTCGTGGCGGTGTCATGGTGCGCACTGCGTAGAGAATCCATTGGACGACGTAACCCAACACACCCAAAGGATTCATTCTGACAGCGTCGCGTTTCAAGACAATGCTTGTTTTCGGAAATTCAGGGCTGATGCTGCGTAGGCTTATACGTGAGTCAACTGCCGAGAAGATCAGTAAACAAGCTTAAAAGGGCGCACCATGACAAGTAAAACGTGGCTCATCGGTCAATATTGCGTAGCTGAAGGATTCACGGACATTTCTAAGCCCCGGTTCTCTGCGAGGGATCGGCCGAATTGTGCTGCCTAACACTATCTCTCGGCGTTTTCTACTTGAGGCTGAGAGAAGCAAACGCAATTGGCCCGTCTATACGCGCAGGGAGGGTCACTAGCAGCCCTCTGAGGCCGGAACTTTAGTAGCGGGGCCTTGGCATGGAACCACTGACGAGGCTTCCCTGCATCATCGCACATCCTCAGTCATTCTTATCTGGGCCAGTCCACGGCTCGTCGGGAGAACAGAGCTCGCCGTCGGCCTGTGTACTACCAAATGGATCGGCCTATACGCGCTCAGCGTGTAAGAGCGTTTTCGCGCAAGACTCGTACGGGTTGTCTCACGTGGTAAGTCCCGCATAACATCCGCTTTTTTCCCTCTTTGACCTACTGATCCAAGATCAAGTAAGAAACGGCACAAGAAATGCGATGAGGAGAAACCCACGTGTAGGAGATGCAGGGATGGGGGATATGTCTGCGATGGATATACGCCCCAATCAAAGGTCGTCACGACAAAGACGCAGAACCGCTCTCTGCCAATTCTAGCTGCCAAGGTGTCGACGTCGACGCCGATGCCGACGCCGACGTCGACGCTGCCTCTGCTACCGGGAGATACGCTCGAGTCGAATTACTACGTTTATTTCTTCTCCGATATTATCAGCCAGTTGGAGATCACGCCATATCTGAACAGAGACTTCTGGAACAGGAATATTCTTGTTCCTAGCCAAAGTAGCGAATGCGTTCGACATGCGGTGTTGGCATTGGGCGCGACGCATTGGCAGTATTCAGCGCAGAACCAATCATCGGCAGCATCGCTTGATCGCTTCGTTTTGAAGCATTACAACGAAGCAATATCCAGACTCACATGCAACCAAGAGTCACCGCCGGACATGTCAACCGTCCTGACGTGTTGCATATTATTCGTTATTCTTGAGAGTCTCCGTGGGGACTTTGGCGAAGCAGTTCGACATCTCGAGTCCGGGACAAGGATCCTCACAAACCACGTCCCGAAGACATATCTCCCCAACCGCGACTTCCAAGAACTAGCTGCAATATTCCACGCAATCGCCTCACAAGTCGCCATCTTCTCACCCGAGCGTGTCTTTCCCGACGTGACGCATCTCTTGATGCCCGCAGCGAAAAAGCAGAAGCGGATCGAGGGAGAATTCAGAAACCTCGACGAAGCAGAAGATGTCATGAATAAATTCGATGACATGGTGAACCACATCTCTTGGGACCTTGATCAAGAATGGGAGAATGAAGAGTCGGAGTGCAACACGCAATGGTCGATATTGCGAGAAAACGTACAAACCTGGCAATGCCAATTCGAAATTCTCGTGGAAAAGTTGTCAGCTGGCAAAGAACCCATTGACAGCGAAAAGGTTCTTAATCTTCGGATACAGCATAAACTATGGGAACTTCTCGTGGAGGAAGAATCCGCTGTTGACGAAGACATCGTAGCTCATCTTGATCCCGCCGAGTGTGACACTCTGCTCGATCAACTGGAGAAGCTATGGTGTAACCCATCCCGACCGCGCTTCGGTCTCAAAATCGATCTCACCGCAGCTTTATTCCAACTCTACGTATATTGCACTGATGAAAATGTTCGACACAGGATTATCTTCATGTTGAGAGCGCAGAGCAGGAGGGAGATTATCTGGGATAGTGGCCAATTAGCGGACTTTCTGGAGAACGATATGGTGTTGAGGGCTGTTGGGTTGCAGACGGAGAGGTGGCCAGAGATAGGGCCTTCAGCTAATGACGGAGCGCTGTTGGTCTTTCGCCCAAAGGGTTCAAGGGAAAGTTCCGAATCTTAATTCATCTCAGATCCAATACGCATGCAACTGTCGGGGTGAAGCGCTCCATTGAATGGGCTAGAGCACGTCACCAAGTGGGGAGTGTCTGTACGCGCTGTCTAATCAGGTGCTGGCATCGAAGCGCTAGTGAATCATCACCGGCATTGCTTGTCAATGCGGCTGAGATTCTGCTTATATTAAGGATCTGTACGCACTTTGAGAAGCGATTTGATGAGCTGTACGCCATGTCGTGCCGTGTCTGTGCCGACATGCGGGAGACAACTTGTCTGGAATGCTGACCAGAGGCAACTTGGATATAAATATGCCAACCGAGGCCACTGATAAAGCTTCAGAACTCAGATCAACACCATTAACTCCAATTCACAAGCACGATTACTTAGCTTAAACACCACTATGCACTTCAGAAACCCGGTCTCCATCGCAATGGCTATCATCTCCTACGGAGTATCAGCCACTCTGTGCGCACAAGGGCGCCCCAAAGCAGTCGTATACCGCGGCCCAGCCTCATCAGAAGGCTGTCCCGAAGGCGTGCGTGATCTCCTGGTCTCTTCCCCCTCCAACTTCGAAGTCGTCTTCGCTGGTCCAAATGAACCAATCGACGTGATCGAAGCTCTCAAAGGCGCAACAGTGTACGCCCACGGCGGCGGACCGAACTGGAGCCAAGCATACAGCTCAACAAAGAAATACGAAAAGGCCATCCAGGAATTTGTTAAATCTGGTGGTCATTATCTTGGCTTCTGTCTCGGTGCTTATCTAGCTGGCCCGGTTGATGGGTATAATCTTCTTCCAAAGGGCGTTGATACGGAGCAGGAGATTAAGCGACGAAGGGCGCAGGTCAAGGGCGACGAAGATACTGTTATCAACGTTGATTGGACTTTTGAGTCGGGAACTACGGAGGACAAGCGATGGTTGTATTTCCAGGATGGTGTTGTGATTAGGGGTATGGACGAGACCAAACCGGGTAAGATTGTTGGACGGTATTCTGCGAATGGAGACGTTGCTGCTTCGATTACGCCTTATGGGAAGGGCTCAGTTGGACTTGTTGGGCCTCACCCTGAAGCTGATGAGACGTGGTGTAAGTTTAACGTGCTTGGTTTGAGAAAAGGTTACTAATTGGCTGCAGATGATGGAGCGGGTATCAAGAATCCTGAGGGTATCAGACTTGATATTGGGCATGATTTTGTCGAGGCTACGGTTCATGCAGGCTCTCACAAGCGATGTTGATCTGCGGCTCTTTGGTTGGCACGAAGTGTTGTCCCTGGAGACTTGGACGAACCGCAGACCATGGAACAATGGCAACAGCCATAGCGAGCATGGCATTTTCTTCTTGTGGTTCTTTACAACGTGCATTTTTGATTGATGGTTTGTATTTACTTCAGCATCTGGTGGTTATCAGAGTATTCATGTTCACAAATAGATTTGGTTTACAAGAAGTGAAAAGTTTTCATTAAGCTAGGAGATTCTCTAAGCATGAGTTAACAAGACCAGCAAAGCCAATCCATCAGTCTAAAGCTACACCATGTCAAAGCACAAGGCTCATCGTGCACTGCAGCTTAGTGCAGACCGACAGCAGATCGGATGGAGTCGATGAGGATGTTGTTGTAATCACCGCCAGCCTCGTAGGTACCAAATCCAGCGAGCTTGTTCTTGAGAACGAACTTGCCCTTATCGTAGAAAGAAGCAGCGTTGTCGTAGCTGACATAGATCTCACGCTTAGCATCATAAAGGACAGGCTATTCAAGTTAGTACTGTATCCATGTAATTCTAGGGTGCAGGGTGACTTACTGTCTGACTGCAGTTGTCCCAAGCAGAAGCAATACCAGCAGCAGGGTTTCCCTTGGCATCGAGGAACTTGGCCTCCTTGATCAAGCTCCAGAAAGGATAGGTGCCGCCGGGAGGGTTGGCGTTGCCGCAAGAGTCGACGAGAGGATCGTTGTCCCAGCTGCTTCCCTGGAAGCGGTCGGTAGAGTTCTGGGCGGGGTAGAGCTGGAGCTTGTGGTTCTTGCTCTTGCCAAAGGCAGAGGTGCTGTTGACCTTGAAGCCGTGGCCGTAGTTGGGAGCGCCAAGGACGAGCTGCGAGGCGGGCATGCCGGCGGCGGTCCACTGGGTGATGGAGTCCTCGGCGGCGCCCTGGTCGTTGCGGGGATCACACTTGCGGTACAGAGGGGAGTTGGGGCCAGCGACGGCGGACCAAGCACCGTAGTAGTCGTAGTTCTGAGCGTGTTAGTTGAGATCCCAAGGTCGGTTTCAAGCAAAAGTTACATACCATGAGCATGATGTAGTCGATAACATCAGCAAAGCCGCTAACGTCCTTGGAGGCGACTCCGGTCTTGTCGTTCCAGGGGAAGACAGATCCAGCGGCAGTGATGTAAAAGTTCTTGCCCTTGGGGTCCTTGCGGATCTCCTTGAAGAACTCGAGGAGGTTAGCTGTGTCGTTCTCGTTGATGTCGTTACATCCGAGACCCTGGCGGTTGGGGTACTCCCAGCTGAATTTCGTCAGTCACAGTCATCTTTTCATTTTGGAGTAAACTAACTCAATGTCGAATCCCTCGAAACCATACTTGTCAACAAAGTTGACAACCTTCTTGACGAAAGCAGTGCGGTTCTTGGCAGAGCCGATGTTGGTGGAGAAGTGCCGGCTTCCGGCCCAGCCACCGATTGAGATGAGAGGCTTGACGTTCTAGAAACATTGTCAACCAAACCAATCTTGTGAATGTCCTGGCTCTTCAATAACATACGTGCTTCTTGGCATCCTTGACGAAGCAAGGAATGTTCTCAGGCTGCGACTTGGAAACATCGAGTGTTCCATCAGGCGAAGTCTCACTACATCCCATTAGCCCTCATCCTCGCTAATGATGGAGAGTACATACGCAAAGGCATATTTCACATCAGTGTACTTGTCCCAAGGCATAGCCGAGACAGGAAATCCCCTATTGGCGTGGAACCCCGCAAAGTAGGTCGAGGCGACCAAATACCCCTCACTGTTAACAGGGGGAATGACGCTGGCGCTTCCAAGGCTCAGCAGGCCTACAAGCGAGGCCGAGATGGCTTTGAGGGACGGCATTGTTTTGCGGAATGTTATTTTACCGAGAAAAAAAGAGCGTAAGAAATGAAATGAGTGAGAGTGATGATCGGGTAGTTGATCGGGGGGGTAAAGCAGCGGGTTATATATATGTTTGTCGTTATTAACGTTGCATTACAATGCTACTCTAATAAGCTTTCGAACAATTTCGGCGCATCGCAATATTAGCAAAAAAACGTATGAGCCGCTTAAGCCCCAACCTGCAGCGCCCGCCCGTAGCGGCAGTTGATTCTCCAAATCCCCTGAGATGGAGCCCCTAGTGCAAAGTTTATTCCCTTTGACTCCCCGCTTCTAGAAAGCTCCCTGTCATTTCCGCATCTGCCGAGCTACGGTTCGTGCTCTTGGCTGCGAGCGCTGAGGCTGTCTCATGTTTAGGGGGCGCGCTGCAGACGTCATTGACTGTGGCGCGCATCGCTTGCATTACCGAGAGAGAGGACAGATCTGATGGCGCTGCTACTGTGCCGTGCCGTTGACGCGTATGATGTGACGGTGTAATTGGAGATGCGGGAACTCTATGGGTGATAGACTTCATCTCATTTTACCGCGAGGGTATTCCTTGGGTAGAAATGATTCAAAAAGGTCCGGTTTTGCCGTGTTGTGGTTGCAGTGGGTTTAACTACCGTTCCAAAGGGCCGGTTGAGGAGGGATCTTCACTGACGAGAGTTCTTTTTTAACCGCTCGGCACGTACGCTGGGAGGGTATCACGAACACGAACGGCTGAGATGACTTGGGATTGGATCACGTACGGGTATCGGGGAGAAACAAATTTTTTTTCTCAAGAGGGAAGATAATTGCGACGCAAAGATGTCCATTGTGGGAAGAGTCTTGTGGTCAACCGGCGCGTCACCATGGCCGCGTATTACCCATCTGAGGATGACATTCAGAGAATATCACGGCAGCGCAAGGGTCTTCCCATCAATAATAATCAAGATGATGACAAGATCAGATAAAAAACGCGATTAGTTTGTACCATGTCCCTCTTGCGCGACCTCCTGTTTTGTCATGCAAGCGTGAATGCGAATGCCTCCGGATCAAATTATCCCGGAATTGCCGACGCATGAACCCCATGAAAATGTTGGGCATTGACCTTCATCCCCATTTGTCGGCACGATCCGGCATCCCACCGTTTAAATCCCACTGCCAAGAATAGCCAGACTGTCGATCACGGGGTAAATCGATTGGAGGGCCAATGCGAGGTCTCTGTGGATGGTGAAACATACCGTAGCACATTGGTGAGCGTTGAGCCCGTTGGTCAGAGGGCTGGACAGACACCACACCACACCATGATAAGTAGTCGGAGTAAGGTAATTGAAACGTTCGGGCTGACTTCAACGGCGGCGTCAATGGTGGACGATAAGATATTACTTTTATGGGCTTGAACTTTCGTTCTTATCTCGACAGCCATTTTGAAAAAGTCATGTAAGGTTTTCCAACGGTTTGCGATGCATTTAGGTGCATTCTGAAATGGTTTAGGGTAAGCGACCCAACGAGTCAGCCATATTGGTCACCTCGGGATCTCCTGCCTATTGCGCAACCCTCAATTCTTCCCCACGCACTAGTAATCAGCTCGCTTGTAGGGAAGACGATTCATTCTTATCTCGACTCCAGCGACGATAGCCGTTCCTCTTGACTCTCCATCTGAGGATAGTCTAGTCTCGTCTTCGGGATCACTATCTTTCTTGATGATGTTTCGGTACTTCCGGGGCGGCCATGCTGACGGCTTAGCCCGGCATTGACAGATAGCTGTTCGCTATACGCTTTGGGACACTGACGTGTTTCTGAAATTGAAGACGTAGACTGTTAGATAGATCATGATGACCGAAATGGAAAGATGTGAGTCTGGGGAAACGAGTAACAGTTTCCGAACGATTTGTGTATATAAAGTGTCGTGAAGTCAGCATTAAACAGACCTCATCAATCACAACCACAACCATCTTCGCAGTCTCTGACTTCACTAACACTTCTTCCCCATCACTCTCATCACCAACCTTCAAAATGGCCGCCCTCAACGCAGACACCCTCGACATGTCCCTCTTCTTCGGCACCCCCTCCCAGAAGCAAGACTTCTGCGACTCCCTCCTCCGTCTCCTCAAGAAGCGCGGCGGCGTCAAGCTAATCAACCATCCCATCCCCTCCACCTCCATCCACGAGCTCTTCGCGCAGACAAAGCGCTTCTTCAATCTGCCCCTCGAGACAAAGATGCTCGCCAAGCACCCTCCCCAGGCAAACCCGAACCGCGGCTACTCCTTCGTCGGCCAGGAAAACGTCGCCAACATCAGCGGCTACGAGAAGGGTCTTGGACCGCTAAAGACCCGCGATATCAAGGAGACTGTGGACTTTGGATCGGCGACTGATGAGCTGGTTGATAACCTTTGGGTTCCGGAGGAGGAGTTGCCCGGGTTTAGGAGCTTCATGGAGGGGTTTTATGAGCTGGCTTTCAAGACGGAGATGCAGCTTCTTGAGGCTCTTGCTATTGCCCTTGGTGTTTCTCCTGATCACTTGAAGTCCCTGCATAACCGTGCTGAAAATGAGTTCCGAATCTTGCACTACCCTGCCATTCCTGCATCAGAACTCGCAGACGGAACGGCAACCCGCATCGCAGAGCACACTGATTTCGGAACCATCACCATGCTTTTCCAAGACTCTGTCGGCGGTCTTCAGGTCGAGGACCAAGAGAACCTCGGAACATTCAACAACGTCGAGTCAGCTTCTCCCACCGACATCATCCTCAACATCGGTGATTCTCTGCAGCGCTTGACAAACGATACTTTCAAGGCTGCGTGCCATCGTGTTACATATCCTCCTTCTATCAACGCTGGCGATGGCGAGCAGGTCATTCCCGAGAGATACTCCATCGCTTACTTTGCTAAGCCCAACCGAAGTGCTTCTCTATTCCCGCTGAAGGAGTTTATTGAGGAGGGTGTTCCCTGTAAATATGAGGATGTAACTGCTTGGGAGTGGAATAACCGCCGTATCGAGAAGTTGTTTTCTGCTGAGGCTAAGGCTTAAGGAGGAAAAAGTTGGGAGATGGATGTTCAGATTGTGATAGTTATAGCATAGCGGAATTTTATTTACAACAATACTCCCTCTATCTCACCTCTATTCATCTCCGTGATCGTTGCCTTTGAGGCACCTGTTGGCATCCTACTTCACGTTTTCCAGTTCCAAGTCATGAAGATTCCGTACGAGGTGATGTCAAGTTCTCCTTTGAAATATGCTTTGAGATAATTGTTCTTCAGCATCTCATCATCTGTTCGTTATCGCACATTATCTACGGGTAGGTATCCACAGCTTACAACCGACTGACGCCCTTTGCCTTGTCTTCCCCAAATCTCCACCAAAAATGCCACTATCGCCCACACGCGGAGAGAAGCAACCTCGAAGCTTCAAGACTCACACTAGAACACTTTAGCTCCCCAAACCAACCTATCAAACACGTCCAATTCTCTCCCTCAGTTCTAATTCGCCAATCCCTGTCGCACTCGCCGATAAGCCCCCTCCCAAAAAAGCAAGCAATCCCGACCCCTTCCTCTTAAGACAAACCCTCACTCCGCCATCTCCAGTTGAATTAGTATCGATCCCATACGAATTAGTATGTCCAACGCCAAATCCAGACGAACGCACTCTTTCGGCGGGTGCAAGACATGTAGGAAACGTCATCTCAAGTGCGATCAGTCTCTTCCGCGGTGTAATCGCTGCAAGCAGGCGGGCTTGAACTGTGAGGGTTTCACGCCGGCGCTGAGATGGTTGGTTTCGACGGGGAGGGAGGTTTACGATAGGCAGCCTACGCAGATTGCTGATGTTGGGGCGGAGCAGTACTCGAGGAGACATTTGTTTACTGGTAAGTCTTTTCCCTTCAGGATTGGTGTCGGGGTTGGCCTAACTTTTGTAGAGGAGGACAGGGAGCTTATGAGCAATGCTCTTGTCACAAATGTTCCGTCGACTGTGACGGCTGCTCTGAATCAGATTGATGAGGAGTCAAAGGGGCTGGATGTTAAAGATGACGCAGCGAATACCTGCGAAGTTGGTCCTTTTCAGGTCTTCAAGTTTGAAAGCAGCCAATCCGTGACGACACCTTCAGACCATGTCTCATTCAACGACATGGATCTTGACACTCTTTCCGAGAACCAAACTCAAGACTTTTCCGAGAATATCGAAAACGAGCAAATTGCCTCCAATGACTTCTCAACTACTTCGCTCGACTTTCTGCACTGGGGCGATTTATTCACCTGGGACGTCAGCGTCCTCGACAATCCGCCTCAACTCCCCTACGACAATTTCGACACTTTGCCGATGAACCTCAACTGGCCTAGTGAATCCAACATGGGTTTCTCCGAATCCCTGGACATGATGCCTTTTGAGACAGCGAGCGATGACATTGCGTGGCCGCAGCTTGATCTCATGATGGATGCGCCTCTCCTTCTGAAGCACTTCAACGACGACGTCATCAGCCAAATGGGGTCTCTTCCCATCAACGAAAAGTCAGCTTGGAAGACTCTCCACTATCCCTCTGCTATAATGACATTGAGCGAGTTGACGATGTTGGATGTGGATAAAGATGAGATCAAGCGTGCCAATCTGGCTACCTTTTACGCTCTGATAGCTGTGTCGTCATTCCACCTCTCCCTCAACCCCATCACGTTCCCTAGTCTAGCTCGGCCTGGCGATCACTGGAAATCATTGTCAAATCGGACATATGAAGCTGCGAAACAACATCTTAAAGTCAGTCTCGAAAAGGAGTCGCAGCCTGGACCGCATAAGGCGAAATACAAAGAGCAACTGATGGGTATAAGTGCCGTGCTAGCAACAGCAGTACGTTCCCCTACCACTCTACACCCCTACTTGAACTGACCATCGCAGCTTCTCTCTGGCAATGAAACAGATACTCGCTGGTGTCTCACAGAAATGGAACGCCTCATAAGCTGGCGCGGCCTCACCAAGCCAAGTATATCCCGCCGCGCCCGCCTTCTCCACAACATCTACGCCTGGATGCGCATTGTATCTGAGAGTCTGAACGTATACCTCGACGAGAACCACGCCATCGAAACACCATTCCGCACCACGGCCTCTCGCTCCATCAATCCTGACATGACGCTCGACAATTTTCTGCATCTCGAACCGCGAAAACTCCACGGTCAGAAGACGAAGCGCGATATTAAAGATATTCACCTCGCGGATGCATCGCAGGACCATGAGAATATGTATATGCAGATCTACGGCGTTCCAGAGACATGGCTTAGTCTGGTGTCGCAGATAACACGTCTCGCCAACGTAATGGATCGCTTGTCCGCTTCTAAGAAGTCCGACGCAGAAGCGCTCATGGCGTTACAACCACGGGCTTCATACCTCGAAAACGCAGTCTGTCTCTTCCGCTCGCGCCACAACGAGAGCACAACCATGAGTGCGAGTCCCAGCGCCCCAGGCGGAACACCGCACATGCACATGGTACGCGCCCTCGCCTCCGCGCTGGTGATATTCTTCTATCGGCGCATCCGCAACGTGAACCCCCTGGTTCTGCAAGATAGTGTCAATGATGTTGTTGAGTCGTTGCATGCGTTTGATGAAGCGTTGGAGAGGAATAACCTGCTTGGGCCGGGGACGGCGTGGCCTGCGTTTATAGCGGGGGCGGAGGCGAGGGCGAGACAGAGGAGGGACATAGAGGAGTGGTTGGATAAAGGGTTTGGAAGGAGTGGGTTTGAGAGTTATAGGGCGTCAAAGGAGGTGCTGATGGAGGTTTGGAGGAGGAGGGATGAGGCGGAGGGGATGCCGTCTGGGGATGTTTGTACGTGGATGGAGGTTTGTAGGGATTTACGTCGGTGGCCGTTGGTATCTTAGTTATGTGATAATGATTACGAAGTTATGCAAGTGGTGTCAGATTTGTATTGATGGAGACTATAATTGCCTTTGAACCTTTGCTTGTAGCCTTGAGGCGACACACTTGCATGTGGTGGACGGCAACGCGCCCAATGTTGGTCTTGCAGGAGCAGCTGGTCCTCGTGTGTCGAACTTGGCTATCGGGAGACAGGGACAAGGGTTCCCTATGTGACAGACACAGTCAACAATTGACCGGCCCATCTGCAGGTCTACAGAGGCCTCAGTATATACCCGAGCTATGTAATGGGAGTCTTTTCCTTAATGGCTTATTAGGATTAGACTTGATGCTATTTGCAAACTTATTCTTTGTTTCAGAATCAGCCAATTGATGGCTTTAGAAAGACGCTGTTCGTCCACGCTGCTATGAACGAGTCGGCGGTGGGATGGAGACGCGCTATTGTTTGGTCCGAGCCGTCGAGATCGGACAATGGCATCAATGCAAAGGTCTTCGCATTCTGCAACGACTCAGAACGTCTGCACAGACAGCGTTGGAAGACCCAACGTCGGCGATTGACAGGGGTGATCGTCTGGAAAAGTCGGCGGAATATGCACGAGTCGCGGACCTTGGGTGTCTTCAGTGACCATTCTCGGCAAAATGTTCCATCAAGATCCTTGGTGCATAGCTTCGAATAGTCGAGTGGAATAAGGCATGTGGGCTATTGACGAGGTGAGTTATCGCGACCCGACTGCGATTGATCTTGCACCAATTCTGGAGTCTTTTGTAGGTCAGGTCTCGCAGTACCGGCTACTGGATCAATCTTCGGAAAGGCTGACCCGTAGAGGTCGAGCGTTTCTCCCGATGACGAGCGATACTGAGTTCCGGTCGGGCGTGTCCCGATCCTGAATGGTAAAAATATCGAGACAGGTCTTGGATGACAGAGGATGGACTTAGCAGACCCTCTGGCGTTTTCAACGTCCAAAAAGCTTGCGAAGTCCACCCCTTATCAACCCAAACCTGTCTTCTTGTAGGCTCATCCCACCTCGGTGGGCTGAAACCCAGCAAGGATATTCGCACTGAACCAAGGAACATAAACATCCCTCGCCCATCTGGCCAACTCCCGTATGCCCGCAACAACAGCGTAGGTATCGAGAATACTTTGCGTCGTACCGAACTGCCTCTCCGTCCAAAGAACAGTCTTGTCCCCCTCCAACGTCGAAAACACAAAGAGCCATCGGTGACCTTGCACGATGATCCCCGGTATAAATCCCAATTGCCCCAAAATCTCATTCGCTTTTTGCTTCCGAAGTATTTCCTCCTCTGCTGTCAAGGGCTGTGGTGTTAACCCGATTACGGATCGGAGGAAAGCCCACTGCGCGGCGTGCCAGACTCCCATCTGGAGCTGTGCGGCGTCGAGCTCTTTGCCGGGACGCTTAGTCTCAAGGCTCAGAACTATAGGGCACAATTGTAGCGGCGCGAAATCGGTGTGGTTCACGGTCAGGGTCGGTGTTCGACGGCCAAGGGCTTGGAGGGCGTGGGAATCGGTGGGCTTGAGGTAGAGGCAGAAGTCGACCATTTTGGCTGTCGAGGAGTAGGGTACGAAGCGACGATGTGGGCGGGCGGTGGTGCTAGCAAACAATTAGCTGCATGACTGGAGATACCAGAGGTTATGAGCCTTACCAGGTAGTAAAGTTGAGAGGCGTGGCTAGGGGAGCGTTGGGTTCTCTGAGGATGGCTTGTAACAGACGATGATGCACTTCCATATTCCAAGCTGCCTCTTCATGATTTGTGTCATGGCAGTGACGAGCAAAATCGCAAATTCGAGCTATTTCTTCCGGTAGAGGAACTCGTCCCGGCAACGTATCTTGACTCTCTTCTTTGAAGGCAAACCTCCATAAGCGCGTATTCTGTTCTCTGACAAGTGGACTCTCCAGAATAGCCCTCTTCTTGTCAGCAGGCAAGATCTCAATCCTGCTTACAATCTCTTCCATCGTATCAAGAAGACTGGAGATGACCGGGGGCGCGGTGTCAACGTTTAGTTGTCTGCATTCAAGCCCACTTTCTTCCAGCCTCAGCCTGAGCATTTGTTTCTTTGGCGAACTCGACCGCGATCCATCGCCGGATTCAGACCACGAAGCGGACGAACCAGTGGATGAAGGAGGAGGGAGGTTTGCAGCGCGCGGTGTTCGATCCGGATCGACGAGGCGACGGCGCTTTGGAGTTGTTCCCTCCATTGAGTCTGAAGTAGGCGGACTGGGGAGCGCTGCCTTTCGCTTCGGGGTTTTGGAGAGGGTATCGGAAGGAGGATATTCGTCGGGGAGAGAGTCGAGCCAAGATGCTATTCGCTGTTCAAGCATGGTTGGCGCTGGTGAAGTAGTTTTGACATTATTTGATGATGGACTTGTTTGATGGGCATTTTTGGAAATCGATGTTCGAAGCTGAGGGAGGTGATGTCACAGAGGATCGTGGGGTTGGCACAACAACAGCCCCACTATGTTGGATTTCCAGCGACACCGATTTTATGGTCAATCATCCAAAGCCGTTATGTGTTTGAGAAGCCAAAGACTATTGAAAGACGAAGATTATACGTAACAGTGTGTCTCTCGAATCTACTGGCCTCTTGAGCGAAGCCCATAATAAGAAACCTTTTTGGAAGATAGAACTCACTGCCGATCACGGCGAGCCAAGAAGAACCCGGAGCCGATTGAACGGAGCTGTGATCTTGGCAGAACTGGGAGAGTTTGGTCTAAATTAAATTAAAGTCTATCAAATTACATGTCGATTGTATTCGACTGTAATTGATATCTATCAATGTTCGTTTTCACCAACAAGAATTTTACGCGGTTCACCACATAACATCTGACATCGCAGTTTGGCCCATGGCTCTGCGACCTCCGTCCGGTCGGATCAATGCATCCGCTCGTCCGGTCATCAAGTCGACAATTAGAACAGCGATTATGACACGAATAAAGCCTCATAAACATATCTCTTCGTATTGGGTATCATGAACTAACTATCCCGCCATCAACGATTTCTAACATTGCTCCTCAAACATTCTCCAAATACCGTATTGTACATTTCGACGTGTCAGGCGATGACCTCATAGGCACCTGCACACCCGCTGACGACGGTAAACTATGTAGATCGTAAAAGTCAAAGTCCCCTGGATTTGTAGCGTTCGATGGTGATCGTTCGGGTCGGTCGTCGTGCTGTCGTTGCATGTCCTTGACAAGAGCGTAGAAGAAGGGGGTGTTAGAGACGATGCATGCGCAGAGAATCTCAATTGAAGCCCACTACTACACGTTAACAAGAGTCCAATTCCAAAAATGGAGGAGAAATTACCATCGATCGGGATCGTTGAGAAACGGACTGGTTGAGGATGAGAGGAAGGCGGAGGATCGTAATGGCTACCAACACAGCGCCAACGCTGAACAGGAAGCCAAGCTGGAGTTTCTCCTTGATATCGAGCCGGAGATGTCGAAGCATCGGGAACGGGAGGATTATGAGCGCAATGTTTATTATTATGTTGCAAACCGCCATTAATATCAGGTTGCCGATGGCACGATTGCATGCGACTTCTGCGGTGCAAATGTTAGCTGACATGCGGTGGCGAAAACTTCGCTGCTGCTTACTCGTATCATCGTAATTAAGCGCCCACATTCTATCACCTCGTTAGCCATGCCTGGGGACAATTTGTGAATTGAACGTACAGTGATAATGGACGACATTCTGCGAGGATTGTTATAAAGACTGCGATGAAGGTGGCGATGATGAACCACCAAAGCGCATCCGTGACGGGTTTGCCCCAGCGGAACACATAAATGAAGCGTGAATAAAAGGCCAGTAGCCCCAGCTTCAAACACCACAGACTATCCAAAATCAGCAAATTCCCTCTCAACGTATCGGTCGACATACAACATGGCGTAGAATATCCGCGCAGGTATGAGAAGCTTATGCGAAAGCTCTCTATCCCCGTCAATACTGTCCACACTCCGTCCCCAAGTCTGCGCCTCCGCCTCCGTCGCAGGATCGTACGTATGGTCCGGATTCAGCGTGAACGAGAGGAGTATACAGACCGCGCGCCCTACAAGCGGCAGCACCGCAATCGTCATGTAAAAGTCGTCGATGCGCCATCGTCGGTGGCATGTCGCGTGGATGTGGCAGCGGAAGATGAGGCGGTACAAACACCTAGCTACGATGAGGGCGACGCATATAGCAGTCGATGCTAACGTGAGGGCTGCGTCCGAGGACGATGCCATGCCTGCTCATGGTGTTGTAGGCTCTGTTACACTGGAGGTCATGTTCGAAAAAAGAGAGATTGTGGAGGAGGGAAGAGCAAAATGAATGGGTTGGGGCAGGCGGATTACCGGGTTGCGGGGAACGGCTTGTTACCCAAGGGAAAGGATCTGGGGTTCAGTCAAATCCCTCGTGAGTGGCCTGATGCTGCTGAAGGATCGAGACTAGGGCTGTTGAGCTAATGACGGAGCTATCGTGTAACGGGAATCGTTGGCGTCCACCTCACTTTAACGATGTTGGTACAAAGTAACCGGAGTAATGTTTTAGTTCAATGGCAGAGAATTCTTCATTTCGTCACTGTGATCGTTTGTGCAAAACGGTTGACGATCCTTGCATTTTGACATGCAGGGGACCTTGCTCTGTCTCAGATGAAGGAGAGACTTTTCATTGACGGCTATTTTGTTGTTCTGCGGCGTAGCAGCGTCGTATTTTCTAATTAACGGGTTTTCTCGAAAACTGGGAACGGCAAACTCTAAAATGGCGCTGTTGTTTACAGGGCGCGTGCAGGTTTTGACTTCGATCTGGACCGTTTCATCCCCGTTGAGAAGCTCATCTTGTCTCTGCCGCTTTGACTTTCAGCGTTCCGGGCGGAAGTCAAAGTGTTGTACAGCGACGATCACAGCACCGGTTCTTGCGATAAACGAATGTCGCGCGTCTGGAAGTGCACGCACAGACTGTCGATGTCGACTGAAGCCGAGTTAGCGTCGGCGTAGTCAGCTGAGCTTTGGAATGGTGGCATTTTAGTTCGTTGACCGCCTCATGCTCAACCATACCCCGCGATTCAATTCTTTAAGTGGAAGACTGAAGCTGTATCATAGATTAGATCTGACAGATCTAAACTATTGTCACAAAGAGAATAAAGATATGACGTTTGTTTACTACTCTGTACATCACCGTGATATTGGTGCCTACCCTGTAGTCATGCACGGTTGCTTAATCATCACAGTAATACAGTTGGGCATCATCTCCTGCCTTACTGTTGGCCTTACACAAACACAAGCGACTCTTTATGGACAACAAAGCTATGAGATAGTTAGCCTGGAATCCCCCGACCATCTTGTATGCGCCAGTATCTCTCCGTGGCTGCTGAGATTTATCAAGTAACATGCATAAAATGTCTGATGAGACACCTCGCCCGCCACCACTGGCGCCTCCGTTGCCGCCTGCTTCCAACAAGAGAGCCTCAAGAGAGTCTCCCTTCGTATTGAAAGTCAGAAACGCGCTAGAAGAATGGCTTTACCTGCCACACAAGCCACCAACACAAGCTGATCTCTTCGAGCCGCCCACAGGGCCGTAC
Organism: Fusarium lyarnte (nom. inval.); assembly: GCA_014898885.1. Taxonomy (NCBI): domain Eukaryota; kingdom Fungi; phylum Ascomycota; class Sordariomycetes; order Hypocreales; family Nectriaceae; genus Fusarium; species Fusarium lyarnte (nom. inval.). The sequence goes on from JAAVUB010000599.1 coordinate 41,434, forward strand.
TTCGTGTACGGGACATTGATGGACCCAAAAATGCTGGCCGATGTCCTGGGACTCAAAGACAAGCCCGCTCTGCGACCCGCCAAGATCATAGGCTACTCGCGTAAACTTTGGGGACAGTATCCCGCTATGCAAGAGGGCCCGCAGGATGCAGAAGTCAGCGGTGCTGTCTACTATGTGCAGTCTGTTGCTCATGCGAAGAGATTGGCCGAGTACGAGACCAACAGCTACAGAGCCAAGCCATGCGTTGTTCAGTATACAGATGGAAATGAACCTACTGAGGATTCTGGCCATGTTTTCATGTTCGTCGGCAATCCAAGGGATCTACATGAGGGGGAGTTTGATCTGGGAAAATGGTTGAAGCGAGTGGGACGATCATCTGGATAAAATATCATAAAGATCTCAAGTGTAATTGAGAAAGCACTACATTTAAAAGACCTTGGCATACAGCCGTTCGCGTAGTGCATTTAGGGAAAAGTATTGGGCTTTGAGTTGTTTCGGCGTTTGGTTGGAAGTTTCATCTTTCTATTTGTTCTGAAGATAGCCACTCGTCAGTCCATCCTACCATAGTCCCATCTAAAGATAATCACCGACCTGCAACCTCCATCTACCAGTAGATAATAGACCTTTGCAGGACACCTGCTCATAAGCTTTTAACTAGCATTCAGAAAATAGAGATTTCTCTTTAGGTTACTGTCTTTACGAAAGACCGTTGAAATCATAAGGAAGACCTGTCAGATCTTGACTTTCCACGATCAGATGCATCGGCTTTACGCTACTGGAATTAAATCAGTCACATGTATTATCAGAGATGTACTGAATGTCATGATTGGCTTGGCCTGAACCCTCAATAACCTGGGATATATTGCCGGCTTATCACCTGAAGTATACATGTCATTACCTCCCTGTTGCTGTCCATTGCAACCTTGGACTGTATACTCATACAGAAAGGCTAGATGGTTCCATATCTCTCGGTCGGATCCGAAATGGGATCATCGAGGCGAGCAGTAGTGTTGCACTGAAAGTTGACGTTGCATTATCTCACCTGCAGGTGCAGCAGAGTCTTTTGGGGACTCTCCTTGCATGCAGTACGCTTGGGACAGCCAAGAAACGTAGTACTGGATAAACAAGTTCCCTCCACGTGCTGAAGTTGAGATGCCCGTTGTCACCCTACTTCTCATCTTCGGGCTGACGGTGGTTCGAGTTCTCGCAGCCTTGGATAATCGGAGTATCCCACTTAGATTTATAACCATCTTATAAGATAGCGGAGCCGGCCGCGCCGAAGATCGAACGGAAGGCCTCCGGAGGGATATGAGGATGGAGTTGAAACGGGAAGAGGAGGCAAGACAGCGTCCTGCAAGGTCTATGACCATCGGCCATGTCGATGTCGTGCTGAGGTAACCCTGTGGTAAACGCCAAGGAATTGACGGCCTAGGTTCCGTTTAGGCAATATAAAAGTGCATTAACGATTAACTAAGCCAAATCAACCGCAGAAAAAGAGTAGATGTAACGAACATTGCACCAGACAGTTGGTATGGCGTTCTCATGAGTCACAATCAAGGATATGACAGATCTGGTTCAAGTTCGTTTGAGCAAGACTCTTGGCTTAGGCAATAGCTGTAGAATTTCTAGTACGTAATCGAGATAATACCATAAACATGATGTAAGAATCGCCGAAACAAGTGCCATCCAACTATCACGTGCCATTCTCTTTGCCCCCTTCTATCACTATATCGAGATTACCAGGAGTAGGCATCCACTTCAAGCTCGAAAATGATCTTGGAGTTTCGTCCAATACCCGCAACAACGGCCCGTACATCATCGCATAGGGATCCAGGGCCCGATACCACGATGCCGACTCTCTTCCAGCCGGCCGATGCCTCTTCATCAATAAGAGCAGCAACATCAAATCTTGAACCTATTCTAATGTCCGTCTGTGCAGTGTTCACGGCATCGAGGGCCGGCTCGATCTCGTTGACGAGGCATCGAGCTTCTGCTTTGACGCTCCACGCCAACTTGACGTTCCAGTGGTTGTGAATGAGTGCAAACAGACTAGTGATGCCAACACCACCAGCGATAAGAAGAAGTCTGTCGCAGCGTAACACCTGCCGTGTATCGCTGCCGGGGTAAGGACCCTCCAAGAAGGTGAGTAAGCGGTCATGGCTCTCAAGATACTTTGTGATACCGGTCGACTTCTTGATGAACAGTGTCACTCCAGCTGAGATCTCCGCTGAAGCTGAAGACTGCCTGACTACTGCAATTTGAGTCGTCGACTTCTCAATATCTTCGAGCCCAGACGAAGCTCCAGGAGAGGTTGGGGAGCCAGACGCAAGAGAAGTTCCGCGTCGTTGAAGCGCAACTGTAGGAATGACAGAGAAGGGATGATTCTCCCAAGGTCGCATTGGAGCAAGCGTGGGGAAGTAGACGAAGACGTGCTTTCCAGGATCCAAACCCCAGCGAACGCTTGGGACATCGACTCGAACGTAACCAGCTCCAATGTCCTTGACCTTGGATCTCAGAATACCCAGTCTGATGACTCGTACGATTCGAACAACACGCTCAAAACCCCAAAGGGCAATGGCAAGGTACAGCCAGATCTCGTGTCCAGTTGTGTAACCGGGAGAATGCAGACGAATAGACTCATATCGTAGCATGAGATGATACCAGCATCCCACAATGACAAGCGCAGCAATGAAGATGTGCATGAGCAAGAAAAGCTCATAGTTGGCCTTTCGAACATAGAGTCCACTTCCAAGGCAGGTAATAACAGTGAGTATGACAGTGACTGAGCCCCAGCGTCTCCAGTCCGTGGTGCCCATCTTGTCAGAGCCAACCAAGACAAAAATAGCGTGCAGGACGCCCAGTAGAGCAAAGGTTCGTCCAATCCATCGGTGCAGCAGGATGAATGTCGAGCGTGACCAGTTCGACAGCCATAAGAGAAGGTTGTTCCTCGAGGGGAAAAGGATTATCAGTGGGAGTAGGGCGAATGCAAGAGCTCCAGTGCGGTAAACAAGATAAGCAAGTAGTTCTCGCCTTTCACCCATGAATCTAGCATGCGGCTGACGGAGCTCGTAGTCGATGGCGGTAAAGACAACGACGAGAGCAAGAAACAGGGCGATATATAGACCCTGGCCAATAGAGGGGGCATTGCCCAGTTTGAATGGCAAAGGGCGTACGGAATAGGTGCCGATCATGCTTGGGTAGAGGATGTATGGCTTGAGTTTGTCGTAGATTGATGGGATGATAGGTAGATAGCCGGACCAGGTCATCAGGATCGGTATTCCGACGGCAATAACAACAAGAATGATACTGAAAACAAGTAAGCAATTTTCATCTCTGACTCTGAGTGAGGCTTGAGTAACATACCCATATCGTGCTCCCATTATCATCTCGTGGTTCGTCGCCCACAGTGAGTTCCATTGACTAAGATATGCAACCGGTGCGAGTGTCGACGTCTGATTGAGAGCCTTGTCTGTCATGTTGAGCTGATACCGAGGTGGCTTGGGATCAACTTCCATCAGAGCCTCCGAGTAAGACCATTTTGCAGGAACGAATTTGCTCCCCGTAATCCACTCCTCCCAGTAGCCTTCAATCTTGGACAACTTCTCATCGGCACAGTTATCGCTCATACACCAAGCCACAGATGTCAAGAAGGCTGTGTCGTTGGCTCGGCATGCTGGAGGAGTCGCCATGTGTCCATCGTGCATGCTTGAGCAAGATAGCATTAGAGAAGTAAAAGATCGAAGACATGCTTCAGCGCAGACGGGATCGTATGAAGTCAATCCATACCCCTCAAGTCCCTGAGAGTATGTTGAAGGGATTTGAAGTGCCAGCAGTAGTAAGAGGGAGTTTAGCAGTGCCATGCTGCCACTTGCCCCCTTGCGGTTCATCGTGAGATGTTCAAAGTGGATATAAAAAATGCTGGTGGATTGCGCAAAGATGAGATCATCCAGTGATCATTTATAGAATGTAATAATGGTGATATAACCTTGGGTCTGTGTTATCGACAGGCTGGTGGACGACACCTGCTTTATACATCAACCTGGCATCAACATCGAGCCCAACCAGGCTGGCGGACCCAGACCTCGACCAGGATATCGAAGCAACACCAACACAAAGACCCCATCACAACATTACTAACCATACGCCCAATGCCTCTGTTGCATCATCCCGCTTCGACTCCGGTCATCGTGATTCATCCCATAAATCCCCACGGGGAAACTCTAATTCCTCGCCCCAGAACTTCCATCAAAACCACCTACCTATCTCCGCCTGCCTCCGGGTCCTGTTTCGGTGCAATCTAGAATCGGCCCATGACAGGCCCGATAAGCCGTCTAACCGCCTGCTCCGTCGCTGCATACCTAGATAAACATCTCTTGGCAGGTCATGCTGGGAACTTGTGGTGAAATTGCGTGCCAGATCAGCGTTGCAGTGCAGTTGGCCCTTTCCGGAGTGGGAGCCGGGTTTCTTCGATCCCTGGAAGCACGGAAAGGTATGCCGTCTCTTGAGATTGTATAGCGTCAGTTGACTTCTGTCTGATATCTCAGACTTATACTCCATCGACGATTCTCGACCTCATATTTCTTGCTGGAAGTGAGTGTTTGATGGCTTCCAAGACATCCTGTCGCGGATCGAGGAATTCGGAAGACCACATTCCGAAAACCAATATCTTATTTAATAAGCACTCATTGGACAATCCGGAAGACCTAATTCGGACCGTATTATATTACTCCTCCGATTATTGACGTCGGTTATTTAGCCGGGGCTATACTCGGCGGGTTTTATTGATCTTCATCAGATAACCCTATCGGCAGACTCGGCAAGTTCTTTTTAAGCTTACGCGTTTTGAGTGAAGAATCTGGATTTTGAGAACGGCATCGTTCGATGTCTTATACTCATTCGATTGGAAACGTCATTGACGACCCTCGGAGGAAGACATTCCGCATCCTGTGGCCTTGGCGGCAGATCTGGTTAAAGATCGACGAGTCGTGAAACTCGAAGCCCTTTACCGAAATTTGCTTAGTAAATGTTTCATAAACAAGGCTAAATAGCCGTGCCTCTTTACTATTCATGCGGGAGAAACTTTAATCAGATAAACTGCCTTAATCGTTCAAGTTTTTTTTCGCTTATAACGGCTTTTGCTACGCTAGTATTGACATATTGGGAAGTTGGCAATTGCGAAAATGGGGCCTGATGAGGTGAATGGTAAGGATAATGAGCCATCTGGTCTTTTCGGGAGGAGGTAGCCAGGAGCGGTGTAGTATTCTTAGCTAGAGGAGGGTTGCAGCGTGCGAAGTATTTACTGGTGTCTCTCGGATGACTACAAGAGAGAGCTCGTCTCAAGAAGAAAGATATTTCGGTACTTGTGCCGTGTAGCCGATCGCCATGTTTAAAAGCATCGTGGACCTCTACAAAGTGTTTCTACCAGCCCTGGATCAGGCTTTTGTCCATGAATATCCAAGACTTAATTGGTTCCTTGCTCATACATGGTGATTCTTGGAACAACTTCCGGATGGCATCAGACAGGAAATTGATAGCCCGAGCTTTTGGGCAGCCATTGTCCCGCAATCTTCCTTGAAAATGACGAGATACTCGTGGCCATCCCACGGCTCTAGGGGCTCTACTAGAAAGATAGAACCGTATTCTTGTTTCCATTGTTGATAAAGGGATATGCCCCGAGATAATGCGAGAACAAAGGTTCCACGTGCTGATAAGAGACAGGAACTGCCCTATTGAGCGAACATTCCGACAAATAAGGTTGCATTATAAGGCCATTTGCACTGCCGGTGTTGTACCCTTCTCATGATAACATAAAAAAGAGTAGAGGCAGAGCAAAAGAGGAAGGTATCTCTATGTGACAAACTGGGCAGGTTCTCTCAATGTTCCTCTACTTCTAAACTAAAGACTCGAGTGCGGACTTCGATATTATGTAATAATGGCTTATCACATGTAAATACATGTATGAGATGAATTCAACGAGACCACTGAAAGGCTGGATCGACTTACCCTTTAATGCTAAGAAATTTACTACGTATGAAAAAATAGACCAGCAAGTTGAGTCAACATGCAGAAAGACACTTAATATTTATTATCATTTAAAGCTCCATGTATCAATGTTTATTAGGGCGGCCTTTCAGACAGCCAAGCAACAGTTAATTGGGCAGTCCCCACGACTTCTATCCGTACGAGCGAGCCATTGGCATCTCTTTACCCTAGTTCTCTGTGGTGATATAAGCTCTCGGCCACAAGTCTCAATTGCAAACAACACGTCCCTTGCATCTGCAACTATATCTAAATCCGATACCGTTCCTCATGCGGCCTCGCCTGTTCATTATCAGCTGCCATCTGATAACCGCTTTACATCCCCCACGTGGCTCATGGTCTTTAGACCTGCCTCTTTCGGCGGCCATGGTCTAACTCCCGGCCTTAATTGCGGTGATCTGATACACTTTTCCCTGCTATACAAGATCGACCGAGATGCACAAGCATCGCCGATGCCAAGGCGGAATCTCCTGTTGCAGACACATTTGTATGTCAAAAATGCCTCGCATCTTGCCTTGAACTTGTTATTCTATGGGTCACTGACAGGTCAACTTGCAGCGTCGTATTCTGCCAACACGCTGGTCCACTGACCCCCCCCCACGGAACAACAAAAGATCCCATAACAAGCAGTCTTGAGCACTGGAAGCTGGTCTCACTATGCTGCGCGTAACTGTATATTAAACTTTGAATCCGATTCATCCGATGTATCGTCTTAAAATGAAAGGTTATGCGTCAAGGATCAATCTCAAATTAATGGATAAGTGTGTGATCCGTGAGGAATGTTCCTATTAGGCGAGCAGGGTTGTTGGTGGAGTTCGTCTGAAACCCCAAACTTCAGCCGCAGTCCTTCATCTTCTTGCATTCTGCAATCCTGGTACGAGCCAACCAGCAGTATGATCAAGCGAGAGGAATGTGGAATGACGAATGTCCCATTAGTTCAAAATCAACGTTGAGGATCGACCGTTTCATATGCCAAAACGAAACGACCCATCAGTCGGACCGGCAAATCAGTTTCGCGATTGTTCTCCATCGCGGAAATATGCACGATAGAGAAATAGAGAGATCTGGCGGATGCATTCCGTTGTTATCAGGCCATATGCGCCGGTATGTGAATGGAGTATAATCCTTGCGAACCTGGATTGACGACTTATATATCCGAGACCTCTGACTATGCAAAGTCCATTCTTTAGGCATTATAAGTCAGAAAAATAGAGGTTCGCTTCCCTTGAACGAAAATCTCTACCTGAATCATGCATCTCAAATCAGCGTTACCATTATTTCTCGCCGCAGCAGAAGCCTGGACTCCACAGTCTAGAGGTCAGTGAATCGACGTCATCATCCGGATGTACATACTCACTTCACGTAGCTATTGCAAAGGCCAACGGTGAGAAAATCACTGAACGATGGCTTCCAAACGACGACAAGATCCGCGGCGTCAATCTCGGTTCACAGTTCATCATAGAACGATGGATGGCAGAAGAATCATGGAAGAACATGGGCTGCAGTGCCTACAACGATGAATGGGCATGCGTCAAAGGCATCGGCCAAGACAAAGCCAACGCCGCCTTCAAGAAACATTGGGAGACTTGGATCACAGAAGATGACATCAAGCAGATTGCAAGCATTGGTCTCAATGCCGTTCGAATCCCCGTTGGATACTGGATGTACGAGGATATCATCCAGAAAGGCGAATACTGGCCTCGCGGCGGTATCTGGCATCTTGACCGTATTGTCGGGTGGTGCAAGAAGCATGGCATCTATGCGGTTATCGGGCTCCATTCTGCTCCTGGTATCAGCTCACCGAACGAGCAGTTCACCGGCCATGTAAGCGACTATCTCACCTCATCAAACATACACTGAACAAGTTGCAGTCCATCCCCAACCCTGGATTCTATACTGCCGAGAACTATGAACGAGCGTTCAAGTTCCTTGAGTGGATGACCAAGCGCATCCATACAAATGGAAACTACACTACTGTTGGCATGCTCGAGGTTCTGAACGAGCCCGTACGTGCTGGCAAGTGGAAGGCCGAGGCGGATGACATGATCAAGAACTACTACCCCGGCGCATACAAGCGCATCCAGGCCATGGAGGGCTACCTCAAGGTTCCCAAAGCTGATCGCTTACACATTCAATACATGGTAAGTTACATATATTTGGGGACAACTCATGTATCTCGCGCTGACTCGACCGCAGGGCAAAAGTTGGGGTGCAGGCGACCCAAGACAATACCTCCCAGACGACGATCTCATCTTCTTCGACGCCCACCGCTATCTATCCTTCGACAACAGAATCGCCGGCAACAAGAAAGCCTACATCCAAACTGCCTGCAAAGACAACATGGGCCAACACGTCTTTGTCGGCGAATGGTCCCTCTCAGTCAACTCAACACTGAAGAACACCGACGAGTTCAAGATCCAAGGCCAAGAATCATGGTACAAGGCTTACTGGGCCGCCCAAGCTGAGTCTTTTGAGAAGTCAGACGGATGGTTCTTCTGGTCCTGGAAGTGCGATGGAGATCTTGGCAAGAAAGATTGGAGATGGTGTTATCAAGCTGCCGTTGCTGCCGGTGTCATTCCCAAGGATGCTGGCAAGGCCAAGAGTTTGAGTCCTTGTGCTAGGTATAGCAAATAAGGTGCACAAGCCTGGTGGGCAAGCTCGGTCTTCTATTCTGTATATAGTTTGAGCCTACTCGGCTGTTGATACCGAGCGAGACATAGCAAAAGTGGCTTTGGGTATCAGAAGTCTAGCGAATTGTTCCACTGCCGAAGCCTTTGGCCTATCATTTCTTTCCGATGGCGTCAAAGTTAGCGGATTAATTCGTGTCCGCTTCCCGCTGAGTCTAGTGGTGAATCATAGGCGTTTCAGCTCGGACATGTTGCATCGTGAAACGCTGCATGTCGAGAGAATATCGTTGTAAATAGCAACTTCAATCGCCTCCTTCAAACCTTAATTCATTTTTTATTCTTCACTCAAGTTGTTCCTCTTCCAGTTGAATCTCTCTACACCTCTTTGCTCTCTTATATCAACGCCATGGCCGATCGCTACGTCACCATTCACGAGTCCCCCAATGGACCAGGAGACTCTCGCCCAACAGCTATCCAAATCGTCGAGGATGAAGGCCTAGAAGGAAAACTAAGCGACCGGATCGTCTTCATCACCGGCTGTTCCGCGGGTATCGGCATTGAGACCGCGAAAGCGCTGCACCTCACCGGCGCAACTCTGTATCTAACGGCTCGAGACCTCAAGAAGGCAAAGTCAGCCTTAGGTGATCTTACTGAATACGAGCGCGTTCACCTTCTCGAACTTGATCTGGAGTCACTCGAGAGTGTTCGATCGTGCGCTGCCAAGTTCTTATCCGAGAGTCCGAAACTCAATATCCTTATCTGCAACGCTGGGGTCATGTGTACGCCAGAGGGACGTACGAAAGACGGCTTCGAAACACAATTCGGAACAAACCATCTTTCTCATTTCCTCTTGTTCCAGCTTCTTCAACCGGCTCTGGCCAAAGGTGTAACGTCTGATCGCGCATCGCGCGTCGTCATGTTGAGTTCACTTGCCCATCGCTTTGGCGAGGTGGACTTTGACAACGTCAACATGGAGGGCTGCTACGACCCCAACAAGGCGTATTCTCAAAGCAAGACTGCCAACCTCTGGACAGCTAATGAGATCGAGCGGAGGTACGCCAGCGAGGGTATCCATGCGTGGAGTGTCCAGCCAGGTGGCGTCCTCACAGATCTGGGCAGGCATTTGTCCGAGGAACAAAAGAGCGGCCTCGCCGCGGATCCATATCTCAACACAATTTGGAAGCTTCCGGATCAAGGTGCTGCTACAAGCGTTTGGGCAGCTGTCGCTCAGGCTTTGGAAGGACAAGGTGGGAAGTACCTTGAGGACTGTCAAATCGTCGGGAAGTGGGATCCTTCCACTCCGCTTTATGGAAGAGGATACGGGGAGCATGCAGGCGATACTGAAAAGGCGGCAAGATTATGGGATAAGTCTCTGGAATGGGTAGGCTTGTAGTCGACGCAGCCAACCTTCAAGGGTACGTGTTATCCTTCTACACCTTGAAGGACTGTAACCACTGCCTGATTTCTAATAGAAATGCTGTCAAAGATGCCAATAATATCTGCACTTCCGTGTTTAGATCCCTTCTAGTTGAAGTATTCTCACCTATCGAGTCAATGAAAGCAGTAATGCCTATGCTGAGGCTGCCCAAAGCCTGAACGCAGCAAAAGTTGCATCTCACCGTCTTGTAATTCTTGCCCAAAGTATTACGAGAGACAGATTAAAAGGGAGGAGATTACATCCCACAATTATGCCATTGGGCCGTTGTAGTTTACCCTCAATTCATTGGTCGAGAGTCCCGACGGCAGATTGAGAGAGTACGAGGTTAAGAATATCCCCGGCTTGCACCAGACCCCTCTTCTACAACGTCGATTAAACTAGCGAATCACACCCCTCTCTATTGATCACCAACCCTTGGCGATGCTGAATATCCTCACCCAACTTTTGTACATCCTGTTGAGGTGATCATCGTTCGCAAGCCAATGACTTGGCAAGTAATGTCGGGCCTATTTCTAAACCCGGAAAACCGAGGATGATGATGCCATACTCCACCAGTAATGCGTTCGTATCCGACGATGTTGGCTCTTGCACGATATCGTGGTCATGTCGACTGATATGCGGGGATTTTAAGCTTAAATGGCATTGGTCGATAGATTTGAGCGATATATAAACATGGTCTGCTTCGCCTTTTCTATTTCCCTTTGTTCTCTCACGCCTCCACCATCATGAAGGTCCTGTCAAACCTCGGAACGTTGCTAGCCTTGTCGCCTGTTGCGCAGGCCACTGGCAACTACAACACCGTTAAGCTTGATGGCTATGGTAGTTTCTCTGGTACCACTGTCAACAGTACTTTCACCAAGCAGAAACTCCCCGCCCCTGTTGATGCTTGGTTGGGAATCGACTATGCCACTCAACCTACTGGCGACAATCGCTTTCACCCTGTTTCTTGGCCTGAGGAGTTCAAGGGCATCAAGAAGGCGGATAGCTTCGGCAAGGCTTGCATCCAAGAAGTCTCATCCAGAGTACCCCTCGACTCACAGAGCGAGGCATGCCTCAACTTCAACGTGTTTCGACCTAAGGGTGTACCTCTGAGTAAGAAGCTCCCTGTTCTCGTGTGGATCCACGGTGGTGCTTTCTATGCCGGAAGCTGGGCTAGTTTCGACGGCGCTGCATTTGCTGCATCATCCAAAGTTCCCATCGTGGTAGTCAACTTTCACTACCGCGTTAACTCTCTCGGGTTTCTGCCATCCAAGCTCTTCAAAGATGAGGGTTTGGCAAACCTGGGCATTCGAGATCAGCGCTTTTTCCTGGAGTTTGTGCAGAAGCATATTGGTGCTTTTGGCGGAGATAAGGATGCTGTTACTATTGGTGGCCGCTCTGCCGGTGGCCATTCGGTGGGCATTCACTACTTTCACAACTACGGCAAGGATAACAAGCAGTTGTTTGCGCGGGCGATCCATCAGTCTGGTTCAGTCACTTCACGAGCTTTTCCAAACGATACTTATCCTTTGTATAAGCGACAGTACGATGAGTACATCACTTACCTTGGATGCGACAAGAAGAAGGGAAACAAGGCAACGCTCAAGTGCCTGAAGGAAGCAGATGTTAATGCTATCAGAAACATCAGCACCAAGTTGTATCACGACTATGATCCTCAATTGACGTGGCCATTCCAGCCCGTGCATGGTGGACCTCTTTTCGAGAAGCCTGGCTCTCAATCTGGGTACGACGGAACATTTTTCCACGTCCCGACGATCACTTCTACTGTCAACGACGAAGGCAAGTTTTACACTCCTGGCAACCTCAAGACCAACAAGGAGTTCCTGGGCTATCTCCACAACATCTCGCCAGCTTTGACCAACAAAGATCTGAAGGAGTTGTCCGCTCTATACCCCGATCCCGCCAAGTACAAAGACTCACCATTCGCCAACTCCCCCAACAGCACTCAATACAACCGCATCTCCGCCGCCTGGAGCGACTACGCCTACATCTGTCCAGGCCAAGAAACAGCATACCGCGCCTCCACCGCCGGGGTACCAACCTGGAAAGTCCGCTTCAACACCAACAACAGCTTCCCCGCGTGGCAGGGCATTCCTCACACGGCCGACACGGGATTTACCTGGGATGAGCCTACTACTCAGTATCCCGAGATCAGCCATATCTATCATGGGTACTTGGCTAGTTTTGTTGCGACGGGTAATCCCAACAAGCATAGATACCCTGGAAGCCCGAAGTGGCCTAATTATAATGGACGGGAGAGATCGCCGAAGCAGATTGTTGTGCAGCCAGGGGATACGAAGGTCGAAAAGGATAATATTCGAACGGAGGCTTGTCTTTGGTGGAGAGATCCTGAGCGAGCGCCGAGACTGAACAAGTAATCAGCATCAGCGAGCTGAGGTGTACTGCAGCTTAATATAGTTCGTGTTTATGAAGATGATGGATAGTCAAATCTATAAAGTGTTAAATGTTCAATTCAGGCTTCTATAATTCTATGATACTGTTCTAACCTCGTGATCTATTCTCCAACCCCTGGCCTCTTGTCTACGCCTTTGTAGCCTCGATATATCTCTGACTGAAAGTGTAGTCATTGTACCCCTTGTCGCTCTTGGGAACATAGAAAGTATCCCGCTGGTAAGGCGTCAAAGCCACGCCATACTTAAGTCGGAATACCAAGTCAGGGTTCGAGATGAACCATCGCCCAAAAGCAACAACAACATCCCACTTCTTGTAAGTCCCATCAACTGCATCATAAACATTATCGGGGATATATCCGCCCCCAACAATCACAGGTGACTGGTTGTCCCACATCTCAAGAAAGTACTCGAGGCTTTGCTTCCTGTCCCCAAAGGGGCTAACCTTGTCTGAACCAAGATCTTTAGGTGCAGCATCAAGATAAGCTGGGTTACCTCGGGGCTCGACGAGTGAGACGTAGGCGAGCTTGTACCCAGACTTCTTGAGCTCGTTGAAGATGTAGCCGAATTGATCCCAAGTATTGGCGGTATAAGCGCTCTGGAATGTTGCAAAGGGGCTTAGACGAAGGGCAGTTCGCTCAGCGCCGATTTCTTCGACAGTCGCTTTTATGACTTCGAGGAGAAAACGGGCGCGGTTCTCAACGGAGCCTCCCCATTTGTCGGTTCTGTTGTTGATGCTTTCGCTGATGAATTGGTCGATAAGATATCTTCAAACATGATTGTCAGTAACCGAACAATATTCAGTAAGAGATGGAAAACTTACCCATGAGCACCGTGGAGCTCAACACCATCACCTCCGGCATCAACAACATTCCTAGCAGCCTGTCTAAACTCCTCGATCTTCTGCCAAATCTCCTCCTCCGTCAACGCCTCAGGCGCTACTTTCTTACCCTCCATCTGAAGACTACTGCTCGATGAGTACTTGTACCCTCTCTTCTTCAAATAATCAGGGTCACCCGCTCTTCCAAGATCCCAAAGCTGCTGAAACATATAGCTCCCCTTGGCATGGACAGCATCGTAGATCTTTCTCCAGCCCTCGATTTGCTCCGGGGAAGTGATGCCTGGTGCGTTGGGGACTGCTTCAGCTGTTTTGGAGACACCGGTTGCCTCGCTGATGACGAGGGTTCCGGGGGTCGAGGCGCGGTCGGCGTAGTATTTTATCATGAGATCGAGGGGGAGATGGTCATCGTCGTTGCGGAAGCGTGTCAGAGGGGCGAGGGCGATGCGGTGGGAGAGGGTGGTGTTTCCCACCTTGAGTGGCTGCCAGAGTTTTGATTCAGTTGACATGTTGGCTATTGATTGAGATGAATAGAGTAGAATTGTGGAGTGGTGAGTGCTTTAGCTAGATTGAGGAGGGATGATTTATGATTGTATTGTGAGGGTGTATTCTAAACTTCAGAGGAATCTTGTCGTTAAATACATTTTCAATGGCAGGCCATGATGTTTCATCGTCCTGTAGATTATCAAGAGAAATGTAGCACTCGGAGCAATATTCAAGATGATTAAAAGCCCAATTGCCCATACGAAACTCCACGGTACACGAAACTGCACGCCGTGGAGCCCACGGCGATCAAATCACTAATTCTAAAGCAAGTCCCCTCATAATACAACGTGAAGTATCGCTAGGAATGCTTGATAATCAGGCGATTGCGACACATTTTGGGGGGAAGAAATTGGAGAATCACTGCAAGGCCCCGACGTTATCTTCCTTACGAGCGCTGACCCTACGAGCCGACCAATTGGCTTTGAGAGTCAGCGTTACGTGATTTGAAATCCTCTAATGCTCTTCATGGTGATTGGCTACGACGGTCATAGTTCAACCGAAGATGTGCTAAGCCTTACGAGCCATTAATAATGCTCGTCTGGCAGCATTTGCATAACAGGCTAGGAACAAGAATGGCGATACATTATCTTGCGATTAATAACTAATGTAACTTTGCATTCAATTTTCCCAAGTCCATCCCCCTACTTAGTTCGCCATATATCCCATCCTCCTCAGTCTACCGCATTCAAGCCCTGTCCTTATGGTAACACAAAACCCAACCAAACTCCACAGGGTTGGTGCTAATCAGCGCCGGCTTCTCATGATTAAACTCTGCGCTTCCCAGCTGAACACCATATTTATCTTTGTATCGCTGACAGACAACATCGCCGAGTTCGGGCGATTCAATATCGGGAATGTTGACGTTGAGACTCTCGAGACGCAGTTCGGTGACTTGGTAGTTGAGAGTGGTGAGTTGCGCAAGGGGAATTCTGACGGGCTGACGGCTGTGGTCGGCGGAGTTGACGATCATGATGACTGCGTTGGCTGTGGGCGCTTGACGGGCTGTTGGTTGGGATGTTGCCGTTGAGGCGAGCGCGATGGCGCCAGTGACGAGAGTTGTGAAATGCATGGTGAAGATGTGATGGATCTTTTGATGTTTGGTTGAGATGCAAATGCAGTGATATCGATATCACCAAGTTCCAGCTTCGAAGACGATGCTTTTATACGTCTCTCGATTCCACTGTTTATACACGTATACCCTCTAAGAATAGCATCACACCTCGAATACCTAAGCAAGGGGAGGCAAGAAAACTCATGACTTCTCATCTAAAGGACAAAAAAACTTAGGTAAACTTAGTATTTCTCATTATAACTTTAGACTAGATTATTTTGGCACCCTGACTCAACGTCAGAAGTTTTCTTGCTCCCGGAGGCCAAGCCACGTCTCGGCCCCCATGTCGTGTGATGCACATGTCAGCACTTGCAAAATTTACGAGCCTGTCCTACGGATGTCGATCACTTTCTTATTTTTTCTCCGCGACCACTCAGAGGTCAGTATCTGAGACAAGTCAGCCGTCGATCATGAGAGGATCCTGTCTTGGACATAAATCACGATATGGTTGGGTGGAGAGACAATCTCGAGATTAATGCCATCTCGTATTCATTTATAGATGATACAGTATGTTGGGAATTTGGACTTGCACATGTCATCGAGCGCTGCGTATGGCTGGATGTGGTGAGATGAGAGAACTTCGGTGATGTCCTACTTGGGCGGTCTAGATTCGTATTGAGGCTTGGTTGTGCAACATATGTACTTGGCAGGAGATTTATGATGCTCATAGTGGTAGGCTGCCTCAGTGAGATTCCAAAATTTACCCGTCAGAAGTCGGATGAGCGCATCATGTGCCTTTCTTCAGCCTCTAATTCATCACCCATGCTGACGCCAAGTCCCAATCAATGCTCACAGAAGTTGTAATCAATCGACTCCCAATGAACCCTCGCCTTCTCCGCAGTCCGCTCATCCATCAACTTCAGCCGGTGCTCCCGTGCTTCCTCAACATCCATAAGGCCCCTAGGAACTGCAGCACTTCCAGTCCACCAATCCCTTTGCTGAGGCGGCACATTCGCCGTTGAAAGGATTCGGCGGTGCGGATCAACCAGCTAGAGTGCGACGAAGCGTCGACGCCCCGGCTTCGTCGGATCTTGCAGCTTGAAAAAGGATACGCGATACTGGCTGCAATGAAGTTAGTAAGAATATGTGGGCTTGGGGGGAAAGGACTTACAAACCGTTTGGAAAAGCGAGGAGACGACCCTCTGGCGTGTCAACATCTCCGTAGATCTGAACACACGATCTAGCCAATCCACCTTGCGTTCCAAGATCTGTGCCATACACCCTTTCAAGATAGTTATATCCATCCTGGCCATCACTGATATCATCATTCAGATACGAGCTCGTCTGCATGCGGAAGGATAAACGGCTGGGCGTGACGTTTTCACTGTCGAAGTAGTACAGTGCAGTAGCGGCTATCTTCTCGCTCATCTGACCTTCGAGCTACAGCCTGTTAGTATACGAAGTTTCCTGTTAGGAGTACTAGGGGTTGACTTACATGCTAACTTCCAGCTGAAAACTCGGGTTTCTCAGGCGTAAGCTCAATGCTCGCCATCTTGACGATGATTTGCAGTCCATCCTTCTTGAACTTCTCCCGCAAGCTATGCTTTGGCGCGTGGTCTACTTCTTCAAAGGGCTTTGGGTCAGGATGTTTGGCATCCCTGTACTTGATCCACTTTGCTTCAGCCATAGCCTCATCATCGACGTTGGGCGTAAGAGGAGGGAGGCCTTCGTTCAATTTCTTGTGCCAGTCTGGTTTATCAGTCAACGCATCCATCAGGATCATCATCGCAACCTCTTTCACAGGCATGACCGTAGATTCGCTCCACGGGTATTCGGGAAACCCAATGGGCAAAACAATGACTCGTCTTTGAAGTGATATTCACTCTCGGGTACCTCTCGCAGGGCGAGATTTACGCCTGTGTAAAGATGCGTTGGTGCCGCCATGGTCAAGGAAAGCAAGGGGAGGAATAGCTGTGACTGGTTGACGAACAATCACACGTACAACAGGCCGAGATGTAGTTTTAGAGGCAACAATAGGGATAACTTCAGGTAGAAGAAGGCTCAGTCATGCCAAGGTCTAAAATACAGAGGCTGCGTGGTATATTTAAATAATGTGTATGAGAAAACGTGGGCTTTTGTGATTTCAGAAAATATGGGCCTGAGTTAGTTTCGTGAACTTGGATCCAGGCAGACGCACGCACATTTAAGCTTGCTTCATCGGCAAAGACGTAATTCTTAATTTCTTAGACAAGCTCTTATCCGCTGTCGCACAGTCTTGACTCAAGAATGACAGCTGCGTGCCGCAGAGAACCCCGTCAGTGTATTAGATGACCAGACGTTTCTCCAACAGAGCTTGCATTTAAAGTGATCGGCAACCACTTACTATATACGGAGGCAGAGTCAAGTCACCAGTCCGCAAGTGAAATGCGAGTGAGAAAACAGAATACGGCTTGGCAATTCCACTGCCCGATTTATTGAGAAGTAATATTCTATGAGATTTCTCGTCCAAATCTACAGATAATCCCATCCTAAAAGGCCTATGTAAGGCGTCAAATCGGCTTCATAATATTTCCGTGCCACTTCGTCGTAAGCCTCGACCATGCACTCCGCAAAATAGAAAGATGATTTGCGGTAATCTCCATCTGGGATTGGATTGATGAACTCCCATTGTTCCTGGTACCTTTCTTGGCCCAAAGACACATCCATAAACTTCCTATCCCGTGCGTAGTAGCGCGTATACGGTTGTGGAAGTCCCGGCCTGCTGGTAGAGGCATCGGCCTTGAGTTTCAGATTATAATCTACCAGGTATACACCTCGAACTGCCATATCCGAGCCAAGCCATTGAACCAGTTGTGCCGCTAGACAAAACTCGCCACCTTATTCTTCGGTAAAGAATTGCGATCCCCATTCCGGCTTAAATTCGATTCCAATTGTAATGTCAGTGTTACTGAAAGCATCATAAATATTAGACAGGTCGAATTCCAGGCTGCCCGGTCGTAAGATGAAGAGATCATGACCTTGTTTGGTAATCGTGACGTAGAAAGGAGCACTGCCGGATAGATAGTACGCCATCGAGCCATAGCCATATCCCTTGAGTGGCACAAAAGCCTTCTTCATCATGAACCTCGCTTCGTGGCAAGTATTCCACAGCTCCTGATCGTAAATTTGTGTTGATACATCACTAATGCTCTCCCCGTTGACACTCACGAAATCCTTGTCCGGCAAAGGTGTACCCAGAGCCAACGTGAAGCCGTGAATCCTATATCCCGGCACCTCTTGGAGCTGAGTCGTAGGTTCTTCGGAAGGATCGTACACTCAGAAGACACGAACCCCTGGACACCTTGGGCGAATAGCAATAGCTAGGTCCCAGATCTGTTGCCTAAGCTCGGTTGGGAGAGCAGAGAAGAGATGGAATTCAGTTGGCATGATTGAGAATTTTCGGTCCGAAAGCGTGGCCAGTGCGACAGACGATATGGGCTTCTATGAGGGTGGAAAGTCCTGATAAGTGATGAAAGAAAGGGAAATGGATAGCAAAGGTCCAGGCAGGGAGATATATATACACAGCCTAAGTGATTAAACTTTGAGAAGTGCGCCGCTTGAGTCATCGGTAGTGATGTATCATACGTGAGAACTGAATTGTTATGTGTCCTTGTGTTGGGTCTGGAGCCTCTTTTACACTCTCAACCTAATCACAGCTATAACAAAGGTTGTTTCTGAGCAATAGGCTGTTATCGGCTTCATTCTAAGGTGGAGAGCTAAGTCCTCAACAGCCCATAACTTGAAAGCGCGTGAGAAACTAGAAAACGCAGCAGAGACTCGTGGCTGAGAGCTTATGTCACCACAGGGATATTGGCAGGAGTTTAGTATTTCAGTGCCTGGTGTATTAAATAATATCCTTCTGTAAAAACGGAAGCCTTCCTTTGTCTATACCTTAATAATTATCCCATCCAAGAAGTCATATAGTAGGGTTAACAAAAGCTTCAGGTCCATTTTTTCGCGCCTCTTCGTGGCATTCATATAGCTGTTCGGCGAAGTAGAATGAGGACTTCTTGGATTCTCCATCCGGAACTGGCTCAATATACTCCCAGTGGTTTTGAGAATCTTCGTCCAGCAAATCCACCTCGATAAGCTTACTGTCCCCTGTATAGAAGGACCGAGTCTCGTAGGGAGGAGCGTCAACCTTTCGTGTCAAGTTATAATCCACGAGCCATATGTATGGCCAGAACATTATGGCAGAGTTGCCAAATCCGATCGAATGCCAGACATTCTCCGCCATTCTGGTCCTCGTCGTAATTTTGCGGTCCCCATTCTGACTGGTATTCTATGCCGACATTCCAGAAACCGTGGCTAAGCGCCCGATCAACGTCTTTCAGGTCCAAGTGTTCACTGTCTGGCCGAAGGACAAAAAGGTCGTACATTGGCTTCATTGCGAAATAAAATGGTGCACCTCCAGAGAGGTAGTAACCCATCTCTGGTTTGAAGAAGTAGTCTTTGCCGTCTCGAGTATTCTTGATCGTTGGAAAATCCTTTGTCATCGTGGAACTTGATTCATGGCAGGCATTCCATAGCCCCGTATCGTTCATATAGGTCGACATACTCTTGGCGCAAGGTTTATTGGCACCCTCGAGGTCCTTGCATGCCATGGGTACGGCCAGGCCCAGTCCACGGCGTTCGTGCCTGGAAGATTTGTTACAGGAGAAGTGGATGACTTCCTCTGGCAAGGTCTCCTGGTCCAGATTGGGATCGAAAACTCGGAATATATGAACTCCCCGGTATCGTGGACGGATAACTAGATTCTAGATCTCCTCCCGAAGCTCGGTTGGAAGGGTGGAAAAGAGAGGAAACTCAGTCAGCATGATTGACAGTGCTCAGGTCTGGAGTATAAGAAAATCCGTTAGATAAGCGCCAGTGGGATAAACAGCCACTTTAGGGACTGGGGAGGACATCCGTGTTTAACGAAAGATGTGAAAACGGCATCGTCGAGAAAGTTCAGAGGAAGGGCTATATATATATATATATAT
>JAAVUB010000602.1:0-18348 GCA_014898885.1 Fusarium lyarnte (nom. inval.)
GTTGTTGATATTGTTTGGGTTCATTAATTGTAATATAAAGACCATAAATTAAATTTTGCTTCTTATTAAGGAAGCTTTTTTTTTTTTTTTTTTTAAGAAATATACGATTAAGCCATGCTCCTCGATATACTGCCAACAACGTTGCTTGCGGGTCCAGTGACTAGACCGTCGCCTATAGCTGCCACAGAAGCAGCAGCAGCTTAGAACTAGTGAAGGCATCCGTAGTCATGCCAAGAATCCAGAAGCAGCACCCGTAGATGCGATGTAAATAGCCATCGCTGCAGTGACAGCGGCAGTTCTATCGTTCTCAGCGAGAACCCAGCTTCCGTGCCCATTTGCCGACCAGTTCCTCGGAACAGGAGCCAATCGGATGCGCTGAATTACCGAATTTTCAGCAGCAGATCAAATGATGTAGGGGACCAATCGCGCTGGAAATCAGCTTCTGCGCTGGTGAATACGGCGAGAATTGAAGGATAAATAGAATTAACGGCATTTAAGCATATTGCTTACATTGTCTTCAATTGTTTAATGAATGCTCAAGGCCATGTCTTGGTCGCTACGACCATATTCTCTCCAATAGGAGATAAGAAAAACAGGAATTGGCCAATCACAGGCCATATAATGGAAGTGCCGAGGAGCAAAAGTCACTATCCTTGATAGGGAAAGGCTTCCTCGGAGCTCATAAACACTCGCATCTGGGGTAAATCCGGGGCATCCTACTATCCGACCTGATAGTTCTATCTTGATACAAATACTCACCCCCTACTCCTCAAGCATCACTACCTTATCCTCCAATATCCAATCTGGCCAAATCTCAGAATCATGGCTCTCACAGAACTCTTGATCTCCCCCTGGGCTCCCCTCGCCCTCGTCGTGGCTCTCGTGGCCTGGTACATCTTCCCATGGATGAATAACTCCAACCTCCGCGGTATCCCTGCTCCTTTCCCTGCGCAGTTCACCAACCTCTGGTTACTATCTACATGTCGTCGTGGAAAGCGCTACGAGATTGTTGACCAGGTCCATAAGAAGTTGGGTGTTTTGGTTCGCATTGCGCCGAACCATGTTAGTGTTGCTGATGCAGATGCCATCAACACCATCTACGGTCACGGAAACGGTTTCCTCAAGGCGTAAGTTTAGTTCATGGCCATAATATTTAGGCAACGAGCTAACGAATTAGTGACTTTTATGATACCTTTGTTTCTATTCGTCGGGGTCTCTTCAATACTCGCAACAGGGCTGAGCACTCTCGCAAGAGAAAGCTCGTTTCGCATACTTTTGCGCCCAAGTCTGTTTTGGAGTTTGAGCCTTATATCCGACAGAATCTCGATATCTTTATCAACCAGTGGGATCGTATTGCCAGCAACAAGGATGCTGATGGATATGGAAGCGTTGACTGCCTCAACTGGTGTAAGTAATCATCAAACCTAGTTTCGAATCATATTGACACGTTGCAGTCAACTTCCTTGCTTTCGACATCATCGCCGATCTCGCCTTTGGCAAGCCCTTTGGTAAGTACAAACAACGCATCTGATTAGGATAAAGCTAACATTCATAGGCATGCTCTCAACTGGTGCCGACATCGCTGAAGTCAAGGCCTCCCCCACCAGCCCAACTATCTACGCCCCAGCCGTCGAGATCATGAACCGCCGCGGTGAAGTCTCCGCCACTCTCGGCTGCCTCCCCCAACTCAAGCCCTACGCCAAGTATCTCCCCGACCCCTTCTTCAGCCAAGGTCTCCAAGCCGTCGAGAACCTCGCTGGTATCGCCATCGCCCGCGTCAGCGAGCGTCTCGAGCGCGGCGGTGACTCTAACCGCAAGGATCTCCTGGCTCGTCTTATGCAGGGTCGCGATGAGAAGGGCGAACCTCTTGGTCGTGATGAACTCACCGCTGAAGCTCTTACCCAACTCATTGCTGGAAGCGATACTACTTCTAACTCTTCTTGTGCACTACTGTATCATGTTGTCAGAACTCCTGGAGTCATGCAGAAGCTTTATGAGGAGATTTCGGCTGTTGTTCCTGAGGACGTTGCCATTCCTGACTACGAATCCGTCAAGCACCTTCCCTACCTCGGCCACTGCATCAATGAGACTCTACGCATTCACTCCCCCTCTGGTATTGGTCTACCACGCGAGATTCCCCCCAACCACAAGGGCATAACTCTCCACGGACGATACTTTGGCCCCGGCACTGTTCTCAGCGTCCCTACTTACACGATCCACCACTCTACTGAAATCTGGGGCCCTGACGCTGATGAGTTCAAGCCCGAGCGCTGGGAGAACCTGACTGATAAGCAGAAGAATGCTTTCATCCCCTTCAGCTACGGACCTCGATCTTGTGTTGGAAGGAACTTGGCTGAGATGCAGATGAGGCTTATCGCTGCAACCTGGATTAAGCGATATGATGTCCGCTTGAGACAGGATGTCATGGAGACTAGAGAGGGATTCTTGAGGAAGCCTATGGGCTTGGATGTTGGATTGGCACGACGATAGAGGGATTGGAAAAAAGCAAATGGC
Source organism: Fusarium lyarnte (nom. inval.) (assembly GCA_014898885.1). NCBI lineage: Eukaryota > Fungi > Ascomycota > Sordariomycetes > Hypocreales > Nectriaceae > Fusarium > Fusarium lyarnte (nom. inval.). The sequence continues at coordinate 2,515 of JAAVUB010000602.1, forward strand.
ATGTAAAACATAGGCGCAGCGGATATAAATGATATTTATGAATTTATGCATAAGCAGTCTATCTATTCTTGCAATTTGCTCACATCTACAGTGTTCTTTGCACGAGGGTGTTCAGCCCCATCCATCTTATTCCACAGGCTCATTACCTATCGGTCTGATAAGCAGCCATAGCACCTTTCTCACACCCTCCTCTTCTTTATCGTCCTTCCGTCTATCCTTATCGACCTTCCTCATTTCCTTCTCATACTCTTTCTCACACTTCTCCCTCTCTCTATCCAGCTTTTTCAACTCCCGTTCCAACTTGCGAGGCTCATCTGCATGCTTTCGTTGAACCTTTGCGAGCTCTTCTTCTATCTTTCGCATATCCTTCTCATAGTCTTCTCGGGCTTTTCTTGAATCTTCAGTCCAGTCCTCATGCGCCTTGGCTCTGTCTTTGGTCATTTTCTTTTCCTCCTTCTTTCGCTGCCGCTCACTTGTTGAAGCATGCATTTTGCTTACAAAGTTATCCGGTATATGCAACTCAGGTAAGGGTGTAAGGTCCAGTGGTGCAATCCATGGCTCGAGGGCCTGCAGTCTGCGTTGCTGCACAGTGATTGAAGACTGAGCCGAAGTATCATCGCATGGTCCAAGAACCATACTATTCTTCCCGATCTTGCCATTGTCATTCAAGATAGGTATCTTGGCATAACGGGCAACTACATCCAGCTTTACGAACTCTGCCTTGAGGCCTCTAGGCATGAAGAGCTCTTTGTTCGCCGTGCTGATGCAAAGCTCACTCCGAGATTTACTTATGGCGTACGTTGAAAGAGTAGCTGCCGCATTAACCGAGCTGCCGACGATCTGTGCGGTGTGTAGCGGGATCATTGACACGATACTGCCTGCCATCCCCAGTATCTGAACTGGTGGACTAGCGACGGCCGCTCGATTCAGATCATCGAGAAACCTCAAGAAGACTTCCCGAGGAAGATGGTATTGGTCTTCGAGGATAGGTGGGAAGGCTCGTAGGAATGGCGACCCGAGCTTGGAGCTGGTTGCGGGTATAGCGATGGGCCTTTCCGATGGATGAAGGGTAGGTTGTTCAATGGTTGGGATAGGCAGAATGCGAGGATGGCTATCCTCATAGAAAGTTGGTGCTGAAGTTGCAGCAGCAAGGGTTGAGTATGGCGGGGGCGCATCGGCGCATGATTGCCTGTAAGAATTCATATCTGTAGCCATCTTGAAGAAATATAGATAATGTTCCTGTGCTATGTTACGAGCGGATATGTTGAAACTAGTCGTTGGACGGTTTATATAGATAGATATTAGTATGTTGTCTTGGATCCTGTAACAGACGAGGGTGTCAACGAGCTAGAGCAGAATGGGTTAGTCATTCGAGCCGGAGGGATAGTCGCAATGGTTTGAGCATATCACGAGATCAGATTGGCTAATGCCTCACAAGGAACTCCATCTGAAATTCCCTTTATACGTTAGGAAGATAGCAAGCAGCTCTAAACGGTCTTCTCGGCACTTTCGGCAGCTGATCATCGGCGGCTTTGTTGATCCAAAGTGATAAGCGATAAAGTGGCGACAAACACCAGTGGCTGTGAGGTTTAGTGAATTACGGGTTACCCACTCTGGCATCCCTCTGCAAAATGAGGCTAGTACATATCGGGTAGGATAGCGCGAGGTACGGACTAGAGCAAACAAGCAAGATAAAGTAATTCGTATTAGGTCGAGGGTACGATCTAGCTCTCAATGACTACCCTGACTCCCTTACTTCCACTCTCCGTCATCGGAATGAACATGTCGTGGTCATAGCGAATATCCCGCTCCGTAGTCTCGTACAGACGCATGTAGGGCATCACTCGTAAAACCAACGCTGCAAGCGATAGGTACAACTCGCACAATGCGAGACTAAGAATATGTTAGCAAAGCTTTGAATCTAGGCGTGACTTGTGTATCATACTTTTTACCGAGACATCCACGACTGCCTTTCGAAAATGCAATCATTGATCTCTCCAAGTCCTTTCTGATCCTGTTATCCTCATCGATCCATCGCTCAGGAGCGAAGGTATACGAGTCTGGGAAGACAGACTCATCGTGGTGTGCGATTGCCGCCGACATGCCGATTGCATATCCTCGAGGCAACACCAAAGTCATCGGCTTCTTGTTAAACTCTCCTCGGTAAACAAGGTCTTCTGTTGTTGGCACGCGGGCTGTGCGGCTCGAAACACCATAAGATAGGCGCAGACCCTCATTGATGACCGCTCCAAGATAGGGAAGTTGCTCCAGCGTCGTCCATGAAGGCAAATGGCATGGATCGTCAACAACTTGTTCCAGTTCATCTTGCAACTTTGCAAGCGTTTCAGGCTGTGACAAGAGGAAGTATGTTATCACAGCCAATGCCCAGCTTGTAGTCTCAGTCCCAGCGTTGACGATAGTAGCAGCCTCCTCGACCAGACGATCTTGCTTCTTCTCACTGTCATCGAGCTCAGACTGCAACAGATCAGCGAAAATAGTCGGTCGATCATAAACAATACCAGAATCCAAGTCGTTCTTCGTCTTTTGAACGCGCGAAGGCATATCGATTTGTAAAGTTCGAATGAGAAGCGCGGTGTCAGCTGGTAGATAGTCGACAAGATACTTACCCAGCTTCACGCTGGAAACAAGAATCGGAAAGAAGCGGAGGAAGAACACGGGCTTGAGTACTGCAAGAGTAGCTTCGCGGTAGTTTGGCTGCCACTGATTTTGTGATAGCAATCCGAAAGGTTCACCGAAACAGTAGCTTGAGATCGCATCAGAGGTAAAACAGCTGTATGCATGCGCAATCTCAAAAGGCTTGCGGTCTTTTTCATCCTTGTTCTCGGCTAGGAGCTTGTTGCAGAGAGTCTGTGCCAGGTCGTGGACTTCTTGCTCGAGACGTGCAATCATGGCTCGCGAGAAGAACTTGGCCACTGGTGAACGTCTGACGCGATGCAGATCGTGATCAGGGGTACCAAAGGCGTTTCCTGTACCAGCTGCTGAGCCATTCACTTGGTGGAAGGGTTTATCACGTTTGCGACCGCCAACGGCATATATCTCGTCCGAGAAGGACATATCAGCGCAGTGCAACTCATTGGGATTAATTCGCACAATAGGACCTAAGAGCGAGTTAGAATCTTTTGCGTTTCGACTTTCCGAGATGTGCTTACCATATTTCTCGTGCATTTGCTTAATAGCATGGGTGTAGCGACCGACGAGGATCACATCGTAGTAGAATTCAGGCAGATATGTTGCCGCGGCAAGTCTCGGACCAGGGATCTTGCTAAGCGGGTGAAGAGGTGAGACATTGTATAATGCCTGCAGAACTTTAAATGTGAGCCATGCCGATATCAAAACCACTATCCAATCTCGAGCTTTCAGCGATGTTAAAGTGCCTTGAAAGGCTGACCTGGTATCCGCCATGGTGTTTCAAGCTTAACAATATCACAGCGGGGATTGGCGGAGAGAGGCGAAAGAACAAGAGGTTTTTAAACAGTTATCGATCGATTTGTTTACTCCTTCAATCACATGATTAATATCCGTTTGCCCTCTCGCTTGCTCGGAACAATGTAACCCTTGAAACAAGTATTTGGCTCCATGAGGCTATCACCTCCGTCCTTATGGGGCTGAATTCTTCACGCTGACCCACAGTCCTCCGTTCTAAGGGAACGTGCTTGATGAACCCACTTCTTGAGGGTGCCATCGTAAGGCTGGCCAGTGAGAAGTGACCTAAATATTGGATCTAAAGTATCATTTAAATCTCTGGGAGTCTTTAGCTCCGAATACTTGCGCGTAGGTCATTTTACTGAATTAAGAGGGTCAGGTTATTGTTCAACTCCAAACTTCAGCAACTTCCATATCTCTAGAGACCACAACATCTTCGTATTAAGAAAGTTGAGAAATAGTAAACTGATGAAAAGTTACTTAAAGGTCTAGGAGTTGATTATATTTGTAAGCAAGGCTCTTGAGAGTCTCAGATCTTGCACGGCGCGTTGGGTGATCAGAAAAGAAGCGTGTCTGAAGATAGAACAATGGACGTCAGACCTTAGAGGTAGGCAAATCGGGCCCCAAGACAAAATCTCCCTCCAATGACCAAGTAGAACTGAGTTCTGCATCTAGCTCGCATGGTAGTTCCAATTAACCTACTATCTTAGACAACTCTAGCTGCAATAGTCAATTCGCCCCGATTGTCCTACTTCTTCAGCAATCAATTTTTCTCCAAAAGATATATCGGGCGTTCAAAAATATTTAAGCTTAATTCTAAAGTTTAGGTCGCATCATGAGACACAAGCTGCATGGCCAGTTAGGAACTGCATCAGACACATATTTCCACAAGCGCCTTCAACCGAACGGGTGATCTGGGAAGCTTCACTGGTCTGGGCTGAGAAGCACCTTGTTATCTTTCATAAAGACCCTTGGAGCAAACAGATGGTCAGCATTGGAAGGTGCATATACGAGAATAGCGGGCAAAAGGCTGTTTGGACGTGAACACATTGAACTACTCCATAGTTGGTATGGGTTTGCGTATCAGCGAAGGCCAGTGATTGGGTACCCTAAAATCTTAGATGCATATGTCCAGGGGCAACCGGTTAAATCGCCATCTAACACGTTCTTCTTCACTTGGTTGTCGCTAATAAACCGCCATGGCCTCGCGGAATTCCTTCCATGTGAAGAAGTAAATCCATGCCGAGCAATAGTTCTTCCATCCATATAATCTGTATTCTTTAGCCTCAATTGTGCCTGGCTAAGATACCTGGTAAGTGTTGTGTAGCCTGTCAGATCCTGCGCCCTAGGGCTGCAGAGCCAAGGGCTTGTAAAATCTGGTTCCAGCAATGATGGGCGGGATATGCGGCGCAACACTACGAATCGAGCTCGCTCCGACTTGGCCTTAGCAAGGGTTCCTGGACTTTATCTCTATCCCATCAATTATACGGCTATACGCTAATACACCCTTGGCCAGATTTTTCTGCTTACTTTTCTCTTATAATCTCATCTCGTTGCCCTCTCGTTCGTTACATTCTTGCCTACGAGAAATCGTCAAGACCAGGGCACAAAAGCGGACAACGAAACCATGCAGATTTCCTTTGGTGTACTCACTACTTTGCTGAGCGCTTCGTCGCTGGTTGCGGCCTCGCCAACTCGATCGGCTGGTGATCTCATGCTGGATCTCAACAGGAAGGCAACTAGTGCGCTAGAGAATTCCCAGGCACCCACAAGCCGCAAGAAGTGCACAATTGCCAACGCTGAAGTACGCCGAGACTGGTGAGTTAATCTCCCTAGGATCTTGAATTGTTAATGACAATTACTACAGGAAATTCCTCTCGAAGAAGGAGAGGAAGGCTTACATTAATGCCGTCTTATGTCTGCGAAAGAAACCTTCCAAGGCAGACCCTTCTTTCGCACCTGGTGCACGTACCAGATATGACGATTTTGTCGCTGTGCACATTAACCAGACACGCACCATCCATGCAACAGTCAGTTCTCAATCCTCTTTTGAGTTATCAACGCAATGATCTGACTAATCCTCTTAAAGGGGAATTTCTTCACCTGGCATCGATACTACACTTGGGCGTATGAGAAAGCTCTGCGAGATGAGTGCGGCTACAAGGGCACACAGCCTGTGAGTGAATCTTTGTGATTATCTACGATAAGGACTCTAAGCTTATAATTGACTGTAGTACTGGAATTGGTTCGAGACCGGCGACTTTGCTACTAACCCTCTCTTCGACGGTTCCGAGACCAGTATGAGCGGCGATGGCGAGTTCTTCAAGCACAACGGCTCTGTTTCTGGCACAGGACTCATTTTTCTCCCCAGCGGAGACGGAGGCGGCTGTATTAAGAATGGGCCCTTCGCCGGCGCGACAGCTAACCTTGGACCCCCATCTCCCGGCATGGATGGAATGAAAGCCACCGCTACACCTCTCGAGTATAACCCTCGCTGTTTACGTCGAGATCTCAGTCGTTACACCATTGATAAGTGGATGACTCTCCCTAACTTGTACAACGTCACGCTTGGCGATGCTTCACGCAGCATTCAAATAATGCAGGATGAGTTTCAAGGTCGATTTCCAGATCGCTTCCTGGGCTTGCACGGCGCTGGTCATTTTGCCATTGGTGGTGACTCCTCTGACCTCTACTCTTCGTCCAACGAGCCGATTTTCTTCTTGCATCATGCTATGGTTGATCGCGTGTACTGGATATGGCAGGCTCTCCACCCAAAGCAAGCTCGAGATATCGCTGGTACTATCACTATCGGGAACAGACCTTCCAGCCGAGACGCTTTGAAGTCCGATCCTCTCAGCATGGGGGTTAATGCAGCTGAGATCACCATCGATGATGCACTTGACACCCTTAGTGGTTCACCTCTTTGTTACATCTATCTCTGAGTTTGAAAAGCAAGCTCATAAGCATACATCAACCCTAGGCAAATGCTTAGTATGGTCAGTGGAAAAAACACAAGCGGATGAAATGAGGCTTGCACCTGGGCCAGGAATGTACATAATCTCACGGTGACTTGTCCTCGGTAACCCCCGGACACAGCAGAGGCCCTGAGCCTCACTCTCGATGAGTTGTTTTGAATCGAGTGTACAGTAAATGTGAGCTGTCTTTGATCGGATTTGCCATTGACTGGCTGTACATGGCGCCATTTTTGTTGGACAAAATATGCCAGCTTAGCTTTAGGATGATAGTGTTAGATTAGTGCTGGTACAAGGCTTACTTAAGTAATTTATTACTATTCTATTAGTTAGATAAAAGCCTTTATTAAAGGATAGTTAGCAGCTATTGTAGTTTAAAGCTATAAATATAGAGTATAAAATATTATTATAACTGAGATATATTTCATCAGAGGTCACTCCCTTAGAGCTTATAGGTTCCCATCTGTCGAGGGCTGACCTTGTTGTGGAACATGTGGTCAATCTCGTCATATCGTCGTCCCTTGAGCTCAGGAATATAGACCCAACTCCAAATAAAGCCGATCAAGCCAAGGCCACCAAAGATGAAACCAACCTTCCCCTTGAGATCACCCTCATCGGGGTTGACCATGTACGGAATGGCAAAGTTCATAGCGATACCCATAACAGACTGTGTGGCAGTAGCAAGCGCCATCGTCTTGGCCTTGAGGTTCAGTGAGGCTGTCTCACCAAGAACAGCGAAAGCCATGGCTCCGACGGTGGCGAAGTAGACGTAAGCGTAGATGACTGTGCATGCAGCTTGAACCCACTTAGCAGCTGATGTAGGGACGACATCCATGATACCAATGAGGAATAGGAGGACTGTCAGAGCTCCCATACCAGAGAGGAAGATCTTGCGACGACCGAAGGAGTTGACGACAAACCAACTGCAGATGTTGCCGAGAACACCGCATGCTGTGACGCCGACGCCTAGATCGAAGCTGCGAGAGGTCTCGAGACCAGCAAGTTGGAAGAAGTAGGTTGAGTATCCGAGAACAAAAATGATACCGACGAAGTGTTGGCAGACGAAGACACCCATGCTAATCATGGTTCGGATGAGGTCGGTTCCCTTGAAGCACTGGATCCAAGAAGCTTCTTCGGCCGAGGCAGCTTGTTCCTCGGCGATAGTTTCCTTGATAGTAGCGAGCTTAGCGTCAATGTCGACACCAGATCCGTAGAGCTGGATGAGTGACTTCTTCGCCTCTTCGATCTTACCCTTGCGGACCAGATACCATGGAGTCTCGGGTGCGAAGGGCAGACCAGCAGCGAGGATGACAATAAAGATACCCTGCGTAGCCAGTGCACCCCTCCAAGCCCAATGATCTGTCCTCTCACCAAAAGCCTTGATAACACCATTCGACACCAACTGGCCAATCGCAATTCCAAGGTTAACGCCCGCAGTAGCAATACCACGAAACACAACCGGTGATATCTCCGACGTCGCCAACGGCGCAAGCGTCAGAAAGAAACCCAATCCAAGACCGATGATGAGCTTGGACATGAGGAAAGCGACGTTGGTGTTGGACATGCACTCTCCGATCGTGCCGCCGGTCGCGAGGAGGAGCGCCATGATGAGAGAGTTCTTTCGGCCGACGTAGTCGCAGATCCAGGAACACATGAAGCCGCCGAAGAAGCCGCCGACGGAGCTAATGCAGTTGAATGCGGTTTGCCAGTCGGCGGGGAGGATAGCTTCGCCGTTTTCTACGTATCTGGAAAGAATTAGTGGTGGTCAGAAGGGAAGTCGGATGGACGGGCGTACCCAAAGTCACGTCGGAAGGCGGCGACGGAGATCATGGCGCCGTTGATCTGAGCATCGAAGCCCCTGTAGTCAATGGTTAGTGATTATAGCCTAGGAAACACGATAGATGTTCGACTTACCAACCTACAGCTGCGATTGACCAGTAAAAGCACCACCAAACAATGGCGGGATGTTTCTGAAAGCATTGCTTGAGCGTCAACTCATGCTCGGCCTGACGATCTGCCTCGACAGCATGGCTCTTGGCATCAATGAACTCTGTGCCAGAGACCTTGGCCTGGAGTTCAAGATCTGCCTTGCCGGTAGTATTCGATGTCTCCATGATTGATAGTAAGCAGTCAATAAGATAAAGTGGAAACTGATGATGGATGCTGGTGATAAGGATGGGGGTCAACTGCCGAGTCTTATATACAGCTGCATACCCAAGTCATGAGCGTAGCATCATCAATAGTTTCCGGTTAAAGACAGGCCATACTCATACTCTTTGTTGAGGGTGACATGACATGACAGGAAAAACAAGACCAAGAATCATGCGCCAAAAAGAATTTGGCTTCAGCTAACACGGTCTAGACCAGTCTGGGGTTTGTGGGGAGACCGAAAAATCTGGGGATGTTGAAAAGCTGAGCTTACCCCAGTTTGGCTGATACGAGCGACATTCCCCGACAAGAGCCCACATTACGGCGTCACGAGTCAGGAGGTATAAGGAGCGATACTCCCCGACGTGACATCCACATTGTTTCTCTCTCCTCCACATCGAAACTGTTTCTGCATAAGCACCATGTCTCCGCAAACAGACCAAGCTGAAGGAGATCGTCGGCCGGGGAAGAGGCCTGCGCCAAGGGGTACAGCGTTTTATCCCCGCAAAAGAGCTAATACGGCATGTCAAGTGTGTCGGGCCAGGAAGACAAAGTGCGACAACCAAAAGCCGGCGTGCTCATACTGCGTCAGCGTGGGAGCGACGTGCATACAGTCCCCGGTTGATCTATCGGCATTCGACCCTGCGAGTCTCAAAATCTTGGAACGGCTGGATGAATTGGAGAAGTTGATCCGCGAGCCGAAGCCTGACACCACCAATCAAGATGTTGCGCAGCGTGAGACAGAGTTGTTGTCCGATGAGTCTCCTACGCAGCTATCCCCAGAGACTCTGGGCGACATCCCCCTGCGAAGCATCCTCCCCGAGAAGATGGAAAGCCTCCTCCTCTGGTCCGTCCTCTCACGCGACATGTCGTCCCACACAACCCTCCACCCCGATCCACCACAACCATCTCCATCTTATTCCCCCGGCTGCACATCACTAGCCGACATAGCAGATCTCGACACCCAAGGCGTGAAAGCACTGCTCGACAACTTTTTCGATCACGTGCACTGCAAGAACCCCATCCTCGAAGAAGCAGCTGCTAGAAAGGTTGTTCTCAACGTGGTCATCGATGGGATCGACTGGTCGCCTGGGTCGTGCTTGACACTGATTATCTGTGCGCTGGGAAAGATTGCGACGCCGCTAGATGCGAGTTTTCACATGAGGGCGGATTCGACGGCGTACTTGGAGGCTCAGGCGCTGTTTCAGGCGGCGCAGAAGAGGATTGGGACGCTGATGGCAACATCGGATATCATCGGGGCGCAGTGTTTCTTTCTGTCAGGGGTGTTTTTGATGAGCACGTTCAGGCCATTCGAGGCGTGGCGGTATTTCTCACAGGCGTTAGCGACATGCCAGGCGTTGCCGTTCCTGCAGAGAGCGCAGTCTCTTAGTGTGACGGATGGGTCAGATCTAGCGAGACCGGAATTGGGTGAGACGCAGCAAGAAGCTGTATATTGGTCTGCTTGGAAGTCTGAGAGAGAACTACAAGGAGAGCTATCACTGCCAGACTTTAGCATGCCGTTTTCTTCAAGCGTGCTATATCCTCCATTCTTCCCAACTCCTCCTCACCCCTTGGAGTCTACCAAGACCACAGCATCAAGTCGCCAACATACAGCGTGGCTATTCTATCTCTCCGAAATATCCCTCCGACGGCTGTCTAGCAGAACATGCAACGACATCCTCGAACTCCACCGCGCATCAACTTCAAACCTCGACTTCCTCAAACAACTCTCCCTCCTCATTCCCGCCTACGAAACCCAAGCCAATGAATGGGCCGAAAGTCTGCCCCCCGAACTCTCCATCGCCTCAGCACCCATCGACGACAACGTATGCTGCTTCGTCCTCCGCGGGCACTTGGTAAACTTCTTCGAGCGCCTCTACTGGCCCTTCGTGATGGCTCATCTCGCGGCCCTGGAACGCGGTGTAGCTACACCCATACCCGGCCGCCAATTTGTAGAAAAGGGCTTGGAGTATCATGTCCTCAGGGTCGAAATCAACGAAGCAGGGTTTCTGCATCGTCATCACGGCACGTGGCTTATGATTCGAGCTTTAGTACGTTCCGCGACAGTGTTGCTTGCAGCGCGGCTCTTGGGATCGGGAATGCCCGCGGAGTGGAGGGATGCGTGTGAGAGGATCATGCAGGTTTTGAGGGCGTGGGAGGATGATGTCCCGGGATTGTCGAACCATCGGAATTTCTTGGAGGAGGTTCTGCATGGGCTAAGTGTTTAACTTGTGATGTACACTAATAAGCTGTTCGAAGCGTGCTTCCCCGTGTTTTTACGGGTAATGGTCTTGGTGAATTATGGGGATTCCGGGGAAATGGTTCCTGGTGGTGTCGTGGCGGATCCTATCGGGGAGTGTCGCTCGTAAGAAAACACTCCACTTGGAGTGTACGGACTATTTAGGTGAAGGCTGTAATGTCTTTCGGAACCAAGCAGACCTCACAGAGCATCACTCGCATTAGCAACTTTATCATCTACTCACCTTCCATTGTCTGATTTCCTCTTCCTTCCTACCAACATCTCACACTATCGACCATGGTCGCTACAGCAGACAACTCCGGCTCATATGAAGCCGTCCCCAAAAGCATCCCTCAGAAACCATCAACATGTAAAATGCTCCATACCGAGGGCAGTCGCATAGTCGACCCCTCCGGGAACACCGTCATCCTCAAGGGCGCTGCCATCGGCGGTATGCTTAACATGGAGAACTTCATCACCGGCTACGCAGGCCATGAACATCAGCACAGACAACAAATGGCTGAAGTCATGGGTGAAGAAAAAGCAAACTTCTTCTTTGACAGACTTCTATACCATTTCTTCACAGACTCCGATGCAGCTTACTTTGCGTCCTTGGGACTGAACTGTATCCGTATCCCGTTCAATTATCGTCATTTCATCGATGATATGGATCCTGATAACCTCAAAAAGTCTGGTTTCGATTGGTTAGATCGTTGTGTGGATATTTGCGCAAGACATAATCTCTACGCTGTTCTTGATCTTCATGCCGTTCCTGGTGGTCAGAATCAAGACTGGCATAGTGATTCTGGACTATCACGGGCGGCGTTCTGGGACTTTAAGGACCATCAAGACAGAGCTATTCAGCTATGGAAGTCTCTCGCAGCTCACTACAAGGGAAACCCCGTCATCGCAGGCTACAACCTCCTCAACGAACCCGCCGACGAAACCAAGACCTCATCCGGCCAATACGGTGCCAAGCTTGTAAAGTGGTACGAACGCACCGAGAAAGAAGTCCGTGCCATCGACCCCGATCACATGATCTTCATCGACGGAAACACATACGCAATGGATTTCCGCGCCTTTCCCGAGAATCCTCTTCCCAACGCTGTGTATGCCTGTCACGACTACAGCTTCTACGGGTTTCCTATTGGAGAGCAGTACGAGGGTACAGACGAGCAGAACACTAAGCTGAGGAAGAGCTTTGAGCGCAAGGTGCAGTTCATGAGGGAGAAGAACGTGCCGATCTGGAATGGAGAGTTTGGTCCTGTTTATCAGAATGAGCATAAGGAGGGTGATGAAGCCATCAAGACCAATGCCAAGCGCTTTAACTTGCTCCAGGAGCAATTGGCTATTTACAGAGAAACAGATGTCAACTGGTCCATCTGGCTGTACAAAGACGTCGGCTACCAAGGCATGGTCTACGTCGATCCCGAGTCCCCCTACATGCGTCTCATCGCGCCCTTTATCGCCAAGAAACAGCGTCTCGGTCTTGATTTCTGGGGCGTCGTGAACAAAGACGGCGTAAAGCACCTCTACGAACCATTTATCCAGGGCTTGAAGGAAGAAGTTCTGGAGAAGTACAGGGATACCAAGTATCCCAAGATTTGGACTTTTGAGCGACAGTTTGAAAGGGTAATTCGGGAGTGCTTGATGAGTGAGTATGTGGGATGGGAGTTGGCGGAGTTGTTTAGGGATAAGAGCAAGGAGGAGTTGGAGGAGCTGGCGAGCAGCTTTTCGTTTGAGAAGTGTATTAAGAGGGATACGCTTGTGGGGATTTTGAGTCATGATTCGATGATCTCGGCTGGGAAGCAGTAGGGACAGATTGGTATGGGGATTGCATCTTGGCGTTTTTGTTGGTTATTCGCTATGAAAGTTAGTATGTTGTATGGGCACACACAGGGATAGAAGCTGTATCATGTATAGATAAACACGAACTTTCCCTTCTTCTAACCGATAAGCATTGTATATACTACAGTAGTCCAATATGGACTTTTTCTAATCACCTCTGCACTCATCTGAGTTCGTGCTGGGTCGTAGTCCCAGCCAGACGCCAAACTTAGTAGTAGGGTTACTTCAACGCCTTCCACTCTCGAGCTCAACGGGAGCATCCTCTTGAACCTCCTTCTGCTTGATAGCCCAGGCCAGCTCCTTATCAGCCTGGGCCGCTCTCTTCTCATCTTCAGCTCCAAGCTTGACATTGCGAACAAGATAGACCATTACCAAGAGAAGTCCTGATACACAGACTGACCCAATTGCTAGGGTCTGCTGAGTCTCACGGTAGCACTCATCAACGGCATTCCTATCAGCAGTCCCAGCCTCGTATGCACGCGCAACCACGATAGAACCAAATATCTTGCCACCCTCCTCCTTCCCGAAGTAGGCGTTGAGCTTTCGGGGGAGGACGGAGTTCCAGATGGCGCCGCTGATGGTGACGCCAAGATTGGAGCCGAAGCCTAGCGATGAGAGGAAGACAGCGGTTGCGATGCCAACTTGCTCGTTCTCGAGAACGGCTTGGAGCGAGACCTGGAGTGGGACCTGGGTGAAGCCACGGCCAACTCCGAGAAGAGACTTGGAGGTGATGAAAGCGGCTTCGCTAGCGATGTGGGTGCCAGAGATGTTGGTGAGGTAGATAGGAAGACCGCAGGCGAGGATGATCAGTACAACGCCGAGCATGATGAACGGCTTTGTGTTCTTGGCGAACTTGAGTGAGAGACCAGCAACAAGAGCACCGATGTTGTACGCCACCCGCTGAGCGTTGTCGACGCGTGTTGCGGCGCCAGGTGAGTAATGGCCTGCGACTTGGAGGAAGCTCGAGAGGAAGGGCCGGTAGATACTATCAGCCATGGCGATGACGATACACGATGCGCAAGCGACAATAACGTTGCGCTCCCGAATAGTTCGGTAAGGAATAATCGGGTTCGACGCGAATCTCCCATCCCAAACCAGGAACGCAATGAAAGTCAAAACACCGACGATGATGAGAACGATAGACGAAGGTCGACTCCATCGATCGGTATTATTCCTTCCCGCAATCGTCATCGGCAAAAGCGTCATAGCCAGACCGCCAATGAGGAGAAGAGCACCGATAAGATCAAGCTGCGTAGCAACATGCTTGAGCTTCCCAACAACACCAGGCTCCGCACCATGCATGAACGAGATCTTCTCGGTGATCAGACCGATGCGCTTAGCCCGACGGTTCATCCAGATCATGATGCCGATAGTTGGGATAGCAGTGACGGGTAGTATGATAGCCCACATGCCATAACCCCATCTCCAGCTTGAGTGCAGGAGCATATGCTCGCCGAGATATGTTCCGCCGTAGAGGGTGGGGATCGCGGAGAGGGATTCGGGAAGGGTGAAAATTATACCACGGTTGACGAGGGTTGTTATGTCTGCAACGAAGATCTGCTGGATGATATTCCACCACGTATCGCCGAAGACGTCGAATATTCCACCTGCCTGGCTTTTGTTAGATTGACGAGACTAGTGAGGGGAGGAGAATGCGTACCAAGAATGTGTCAACGTTGGAACAGCCAGCGTACATGGCGTTGCCGATGGCCATACAGATAGCAGCACCGGCAAAGCTCTGGGGACGTCCGAAATACTGTAACCCAATCAGCGATATTCCAAGCCGTCAGCTATGACAGTCTTACGTTGGCAAGCTTGGCGAGCAGTGGATACGAGACGATGCGCACGAGACCGTTGACGATAGCTCCAGTCGCTAGGAGAGAATGCGACTTGAAGTGACTCGTCGCATATGGCTCGTAGACATTGCCCGTATAGACGGTCAAGTTCATGAAGAAGAACATGACGAGAATACTGCCCAATATTAACTTCACTAAACTCCAACTAAGCAACAATGAACTCACCATCCAATGGCAAAACCGAGGGTTCGCTTTGTCCATAGCTTCCTAAAAGCCTCATTCGTGGAACCAGGTCTGGAGATCTCCTCCTCCACCACCTCTCCACTCTTTCGTTCTGAAGTATCTGCCATTGCTACCGACTTGCGGAAATCAGAGTCAGTGATCAAAAATTACAAAGTGACGAATTTCCCTCAAATTTTGGGAAGAAGGCGCCTTAAATCCCCTCAGACGTACGGCACTTATTTCCTAATTCACTCACGCACCACGATGATCCTTTCTTATAACGGACAAGAGAGCTGATTGATAGTGAGTCTTGGCGTGGACCCCTTCTTCGTTTAACCTTGCTTTTAAGCATGCCTGACAAATCCCGTCACTGGTGCCAAGCAACTAAGTACGTAAATACGGTATTTGACTTTTCCCTTAGGCCGTTTTGAGGGGTCTCCGCGGTTGCGAGATGAAAAAGTGCTGGGGTGCTGATTATCAGACCGTTGAGATCTTATCTGATCGTGTCAGAGATTGGTCAGTGGTTTAGAGGCTCCACTGGAGAATGGGCTGATGATGGGTTGGGTTTTTCTAGGTATCCACTTGTGTGAGTTTTAGGTGCTTGCGCTAGGATGGGATTGTATAAAGGGCATTGGCGGCGGTGGTTCCGCCGGTGCGGATTTCTGTACCCGATGGTTTGGACTGCAACGGGATTTGTCCGAGGGGGAGCAGGACATATTTTAGAGGCGGGACTTTGCATTGTTGCATTGATTGATGTGACATTGAATGTCTAGTAGTAGGATAGGGCTGGTGCTGGTGCTGCTACTGTGAGTGACTGGCTTGAAAGGGAGACATGATGATGGACCAACGAAAGAATGAAATTGATGGCTAGCGGTAACCTCATAACCATATGCAAACCCAAATGCAATCTGAATAACCCAACACGTCATAAAACCCTATCCCTCCTCCACGACAATCCTCGGTTCCCCAGATCCAGGCTTATCTCAAACATCTCCATCAACCCTTTGCAATCTTCTCCGCCTCCTCCGTCGCCTCATTAACAATCTCATCGGCCTCATCCTTCGTAAACGCATCCGTAAACTTGACCCACGACCCATGCGCAAGCCCCGTCCCCGCCCCAATAAGTAATCCCAAACCCGCCGTCGGAATCGCCACAACCCCCGTC